>JAECUM010093765.1:0-34605 GCA_016617855.1 Megalonaias nervosa | reverse complement strand
TGGCCAAAAATCAAAAGCGATGTTTGTAAATTTTGTAGATCTTGTCATACTTGTCAAATGATAGGAAAACCCAATCAGAAGATACCTAAGGCTCATCTGCAACCTATTCCTGCATTTGACGAACCATTTAGCAGAATTATGGTAGATTGTGTTGGTCCCTTACCTAAGACCAAGTCAGGCAACCAATATTTGTTGACCATTATGTGTGTGTCAACAAAATTCCCAGAGGCAATTCCTTTGAGGAATACTATAGTAAAAGCTTTGATAAAGTTTTTTACTCAATTTGGCCTTCCTAAATCTGTCCAATCAGGTCAAAGGTCAAATTTTATGCCTGGACTTTTCCAGCCTGTTATGCTTGAATTTGACACTGAGCAATTCAAGTCAAAAGTGAAACTATGGTTTCACAAAATTTTACTTGAGAGAACATTTGAGTTTTGTAATGGAGTTAATTCTCTCTTGCTCATTCTTCAAAATTTTCTTCAAATTAGATTTTACGGCCCTTACAAAGTAAAGAAGAAAATGAATGAGTTAAATTATAATAATAGTACTCTATCTAAATAAATTAATGGAGTAATAGTATAATGAAAGAGATAGCCAAGTAAATTATGCAATTAATTTAGTTGTACCTGTCCCACCAACTGAGGATTTAAGTGAAGAAATTCAATTGGACACTGTTGATCATGGAGCAACAAATCTTCGGAATTCGGAAATTATGAATGTTCTAGACCAGAAACTTTTACATTTGCAACAAGAAGAAAGAAATGAACCTAACCAGTTATTATTCGAATATGAGCACTTGTATCTGGATATTCCTATGAGGACAAACAAAATTTTTCATGATGTTGAAATTGTAGATTCAAAACCTGTGAAGCAACACCCATACAGGATGAACCCTCTCAAACAGGAATACTTAAAAAAGGAAATTCAGTATTTGCTGGAGAACGATTTTATAGAACCCAGTAAAAGTGATTGGAGTTCACCATGTATACTTGTTCCGAAACTGGATAAAACTTTCTGTATGTGTACTGATTATAGGAAGGTGAACAATGTGACAAAAACAGATTAATTTCCATTACCAAGAATCGATGACTGTATTGATAAAATTGCAAATGCCAAGTATGTCACCAAATTTGACCTTCTGAAAGGATTTTGGCAAATTCCACGTACGGAAAGAGCAAAGGAAATTTCGACATTTGTGACTCCAGATGGACTCTATCAATATAAAGTAATGCCGTTCGGGATGAAGGGTTCCCCAAGTACCTTTCAACATTTGATGAATATGATTACCTCTGGTCTAGATAATTGTGATGCTTACATCGATGATGTCTGCATCTACAACGACACCTGGAAAGAACATCTAGACACGATTTGGAAATTCTTTGAAAGACTCACTGATGCAAATTTGACAATCAATTTATCTAAAAGTGAGTTTTGCCATGCTTGTGTAACTTTTCTAGGACATATTGTGGGACATGGTCAAGTAAAACCTATAAATGCTAAGGTCAAGGCTAACTCTGAATTCCCTGTGCCTGTCAGTAAAAAGCAACTGATGCGATTTTTGGGTATGGCCGGATACTATCGAAAGTTTTGTTCCAATTTTTCTAATATTGCTGAACCCCTGACAAACTTGCTGAGTAAGAAAAACAAGTTTCTTTGGACTGAAAAATGTCAGGAGGCTTTTGATAGGTTAAAAGCCATACTCAAAAGTGAACCGGTTCTTACAGCTCCAAATTTCAATCAATCTTTTAAATTATCTGTTGATGCAAGTGATGTTGGGGTTGGAGCAGTATTGATTCAAGAAGAAAGAAATGGTGTTGATCAGTGTGCTATTTCTCTAAGAAATTAAATAAGTACTAAAGAAATTACTCGACAATCGAGAAGGAATGTTTGGCTTTAATATTGGCATTACAGCATTTTGAAGTTTACATTAGCTGAGCTCCTTCTCCGGTTGTTGTGTATAGTGATCACAACCCCCTTACTTTCATTGACAAGATGAAAAATAAAAATCAAAGATTATTAAGGTGGAGTTTGTTTTTAAAAGAATATAATCTTAACATCAGGCACATCAAAGGAAAAGACAATTTGATTGCAGATGCACTTTCCTGAGTATAGAACTATTATTTCATGTACACTTTGTATAATTCATAAGTTTTCTTATGTAATTTTATTTTACTTCATGTATAATTTACATGTGGTAAAAAGAAAGCTTTATTACATAAATCTTTCTTTTTCTTTATGGGGGGAAGTGTTACGTATATGTAACTAAATTACTTGTGTGTTAGTTTTAAATTCTTTTTTATTTTTAATTTTGTTTCATTACATTTTATTGTAATGATAATTTTCATTGGATTTAAATCTCTTTTTGGAAAATTGGCTTGACCCGATTAGATTATAAGATTTCTTCAGCACTATTTTAAACTCTCTGTTTTTGTAAACATCGAGTGAAAATGATTGGCCATTGCCAAGGTCTTTTACAATCTACGTGTTAGCTCTGTTGTAAACGGTTTTATTTTTAAATTCATTTCCAGCATGAGAATCTGATTCTTAGATAGGGCTATTCTAGCTATGTGATAATTGTCATTTTTTTTATTGCACTGTTCAAGTTATAAATCACGTAGCCCATCACATGAACTACCATGTGATCTAAAATCGAGCCTTAAAACAGCCATTTTCTACTAGATCTAGTCAGAGTCGTATGTTTACACCTTGAAGGTACAAGGTGTTTCAATTGTTGAAGCCAGATTGTTTCTGAAGTTCATCTGTTTTTTGGAATTTAATAATTTATTCTCTAGAAAACTAAACAAGTGCTTCATATTTATTAAAGTTCTGGGAGAAAGAAATTCAGTGGAAATTTATTCTGGAGTTTAACAGAAACATTATAAACTGTGATTCAAGGATGATCTGTTACCATCAGTACAGACATCATCTGACGTCATCGCCTCCATATTGGAATTTCATCAAGATTCGAACCCGGATTCAATTAGAACTGTTTAGTGATCGGACTTATATTTTTCAATTGTAGGATTAAATTTTGGATTATATTCACAAACCGTATGTCCTTTTTCATATTTTTACATTGTTTTCTAGGGAAATAAATTATTTTGTCGAATTTACAAAGCTTGTTGGCTTCACTCTTTTCTTTTGTTACATTTGTACGAGCCTACACGTAACACCAGATTTCTCTTTATGTTCGAAGTCTCATTTTTCCTGACAAATGTATGTGTAAAAGAGCTGGACAAGGGTACTAATGCACTCTTGTATAGACTCATTGTGCTCTCAGTGGTTTTGGGATCATGTAGATTGGATTCTTGCAGAGGGTCGCCTTCACTTCCGATAGAATATAAACTTAGGGAAGATAATGACTGTTTGGAATTGGAGGTGAACCCTCCCGTCTGCTGGGGTGTTCTAGTCACCCCCTGTCCCTAACCGGTTTCATGACTATTGTAACTCATCAGAGGGGATAATAAGGGTGGATCAGTTGAACAAACAAATCAACCCTTATTATTCCCTCTGATGAGTTACAATAGTAACAAAACCGGTCAGGGACATGGGATGACTAGGACACCCAGCAGACGGGAAGGTTCACCTCCATATCCAAACAGCCATTATCTTCCCTAAGAAGCTAAAGTAGGTTTACCACCTGGTTTCTTAGTCACACCATTGCTAGAGGAGTAATGCTAGATAAAATGTTGATAGAGGAAGTCCCCGAAAATTCCTACCAAATCTAAATGAAATTGGCTCAGCAGGTCTAAAAAGGTCAAAAACAGGTTATCCATCTAGCTGTTAAGGAAGTCACATAGTTGCAATGGTAGTGGCTAGCCACCTCTGATTCAATTTTTGACAGAGCACATCCTAACAAACATTCCTACCAAGTTTGAATGAAACTGACTCAGATGTTCAAGAGAACCATCAAAAACAGATTTTCCCATAGTTGCTAACAAAGTCACACTGTTGCTAGAACAGCTACCCAATGCAAAATTCATATAAAACATTCTTTGCAAGTTTGATCAGAAATTGGTTGAGTCATTCTTGAAAAGTCAAAAAAAGTTTTCCATTTTGGTTGCTCTGGATGCAAGACCTAATGCTATGAGAGCTAATCTAAAAAAATTTTGATACAGCTTGTCCTGAGTAACATTCCTAAGTTAAATCTAAACTGTTCCAGTGCTTTGGTTGTTGAAAAAATTAAAACTAGTAACACAGATTGCACAACTACAGTTAGTCATAACAAATGTTCACTTTGCCACATGGCCAGGAGAGCTCACACTTACTTCCTTACATGGTGGTGATAAAATGTTCAAAATAAAATCTTTAATTTTATAGAAATGCTAAAAAGACATGATTAATGAACTGAAATTGACAACAAAAATGCATAAAATATTAACTCTTTGAATGAAATTTTTATTTTATATGCTGTATGATTATATTTATATGAAACAAGTCAGGAAACATTGTTATATCTGAATTTAAATAATGCTATTGGCATCAGAAAACCACCTTGAGCTCAATGTCCTCATTTCAAGTTTATTAAGATTTTTATGACATTAAATGGTCAAAATTTTTTAATTCTGCCAAAGATTTATCTAAATATGTGCAATATACATGCTGAAAGACTACAAATGTGTCCATGTGCCCTGCCCAAATAATGGTGAAAACTTGACCTAGGTCTTTTTACTGTAAAGCCTCGTACCAATCTCGTTTCAATATATCAAGTCCTTCACAAGTTATTGGGGGTAAATGAAATTTGTGACCAATATGATGGAATGGAATGGACCTAATATAAGGGAATGAGAGGGACAAAGATATCCACACCCTCTAATGGTCTAATAAAGCTTTTGGCTACCAGAACTACTCTTGATGTTAGTGTTGTATTTAATTTGGCAAAACGATACCTTTTAAAGAATGAGAATAGTTCATAGAATCATTTGCACCTTGTTGGATTTGAACTGGAGTCAGCCTTAATGTGAGACAGCCATTTTACGACACAGCCATATAAGCATCTAAGAATAACTTTGAATTTCACAGTTATCTTGTCAATGAAACGGCATGGAAACTATCAGAATTGATTCCAGTCAATTATCAATGTCAATGAAACGGCATGGAAACTATCAGAATTGACTCCAGTCAATTATCACTTTTATTTTACTTGAAAAAATCCAGTAAAACACACACACACACACACGTCTGATCAAAACTGCCAGTCCTTATTACACTTGGTAACATTAATACCTTGATAACCAAGGCAAAACCTCCAATGAAAAAGAGAAAATTCTGAGAGTGAAAGAAATAATGTGATTCAAAAAAGCAATGTTAACTTATGGACAGGATAAACTAATATTACCTGAGACAATTTTGCACTTCATATGCTAATATAAATTCCTGTGGTCTTCATATATAAAGGTGAATGTTTTTTGTTATATGTATATCTATACTGCTATATCAAATTATTTTCAGTTGAATGCATGCAATATTTTAATAAGAACTATGAATAAAGAATATAATACATGTACAGTGATTGTTTTGTATTTTTTCTTCTTACACAATGCTGAATTTCAATCTTGGAAGCTGTTCCTTTGTACAATGCTGTTATGAGAGACAACCTGTCTTGAGAGTCCAGCTTGTTGACACAAATGGTGGTCTCATGACAGGTTGTACTCCATCATCAATGGTTCAAAATATGTTAACTCGTACAATGTAATTGATAACAAGTGCAGAAAATAAAACCAGCACTGCCACTAAATACAAGCACAGAAACAAATTATTAAATAATGAAACAAAGAAATGTGTATCAGCATATACAACACATTAGCAAGTTAGTGTTTGTAGTCCATTGAAGTCTAACATTTTGCCAAATGAAATTTAGATAAATCTCTTACATAACAAATAAAAAAAACTTCCATAAATATTATGACTGGGCACATGAATTTATCGTATGAAACAATATATTGCTACAAAACACTGTATGACCTTGTCCTTAGATTTTGGAAATCTTCATTGATTATTTATAGCCACATGGTCATATAATGTACCAAGAACAAGATTTAGACTGGATGTGTAATTTATTTCCTTTTCAGTAACCAGCATATTGGTAGAACTACATCAGTTGTAGAGTTAGCTCATTATTACATACAATTCAAGTGATGTAAACAGATTCCAAGCCTAGTTTTTCTGAGTTAAAATATTTGTGTTACGACAGGCTTGAGACTAACAAATCTGTTTTCAGATGTATTAATTGATGTTGGCAAATATCCATCTTCTAAATCCATATGAAATATTTCTGCTTTTCCATCCCTCTATCTGATTCATTTGAAATGACATGATGCATTTTCATCCTCTTGTAAACATGCACGCTTCTGTATCATACGATCCGCTGTGATCAGTTGGTAGGAAGGGACTGGTTGGCAAATAAACAAAGTAATCACAACTCATGGTCATCGGGGTGATAAAGCTCACTTAGCAGCCGGTACACATATGAAGGTGCATTGCCTCCTCTGAAAGGACATATCAACAAATTTGATATAAAAGAATAATGCAAAACTTCATTCAACTATTCTTGTCTCTCAAATGCCATTTTTATTACTGTCTATAAATGCTTATAAATCTAACTGCACACTGCACAGACCCATATCTGCCACTGCACAATGCACCAGCAGATCTGGATCAGTGCAGTTTGTTAGAACAAATAACTTAGATTCTAATCTGCCGCTGCAATATGTGATGGCAGATGAGGGTCTATGTAGTCAGCAGTTTGACTCAACTTGCAAGCAAGTATGTATGGTAGTTTTAGACTGTGTATTTATTTTTACCAGACGGATACCAACTTTTGTGGATTTTACGGTTACTTCAACTAAAACTTTGCCCATGTTAATATACCCTGAACTTTACTCATGTTAATATACCTTGCCTCTCCCACATCCCACCCCTACCCCATGATGGAGACAACTCTAGAGTAAAAAAAAAATGCACATCTCTTTGAAAAACAGTGCAAGTACAGTGACTGGTCAACATACATATCTCTAGATCGTGACTATGCTATGTATAAAAAAAATTTCACTGCAATCCACCTAAATGATAGAGATATGCATGCTGACCACTCATTTTCTGTGCTTCATGGCAATCCTTTTAACACTCATTTCCTGTGCTTCATGGCAATCCTTTTAACACTCATTTCCTGTGCTTCATGGCAATCCTTTTAACACTCATTTCCTGTGCTTCATGGCAATCCTTTTAAATCTGTGAAACTACCTGCACTCACAAGATTGTGCCATACACCAAATCATCTGCGCATCAAAAAAGGGCAAAACCTCCAGTGCCAATCATTGAATATGGTGATTTTTCAATATGCAAATCATCTTATGATGACCATAATGTGTAATAAGCTTCACAGTAATAGATTTAAAACTCTTGAGTTGCTCCTTCATAGGATTCTATGATACATCCGCATGACAAAAATGGCAAAAATTAACAAAAATTACTGAAATTTTAAATAAGTTCATTTTATATGACAACATTTAGTTATTTGCTTGTAGTAAAGATCTACAAAAAATTTCAGAGAAAAAAATGGAGAACTTACATATTAAATATAAATAATGTCACCAGTTCTGGGGGAACATAATCAAACACTGGATTCGTTATCTGGACTTTGGAAAGAATTTCTCCCTCTGAGAATTTCATAACATCATGTGGACTCAAAAACTTGTTAAATGCATCCTGAAAAAGGTAGTGGCAAACAATCATAAGAAAGCTCATAAAATCACAAAAATAAGTTTGCATTATATACCTGATGGTTAAAACAAGTAGCTGATAAGAATTTTCAGGAATCCAAGATGATGCCAAATCTTTATAACAACTGAATATTGAAACCATCTGTTATATTCTTGAGCAATAACAAGATTTTCAAGATGGCCAACTAATTTCTGATGGAAATGGCTAAACCATACTTCCTTTTTCTACATCAAATGGCCTTCTAGACACTCCACTGTTTTCATCAACTTTTATTTCACTCAAAAAACATGAGCACTGGAGGTCCTCATGCTGTAGTTATCAATGGTAGAGTCCACTATTGCAAATGCAATAATTTGCATCATCTACGACCTTCTAATCTTATTTCATATTTATTGCAATACCAAGAACAAAGCTTTTATTGGGTTTTAATTTCACTTTTGTTTAAAATTTTGCATTCAAGACCAGAAACCGAAAAGCCCTGCATTCATTCTCAAGTTTTAACACTCTGTTCCTGGGATTATTAGCTTGTCAAACCTTGGAATAATTGACATTATATACAGTGGGAGATGATGTAGATCCATAATGGGTCATTTCTGTGCTGTGATGGAATTTCAGTAAAACTGCTGATTTATTGCCCCACATTTTATTTTTTATGTTAATGAACTTACTAAAATGTATCACTATGCATATGAATATTTATATGTTATTCTTTAAACAGAGAACATGTAAAAATATATTTGAAAATAATTTTGAGAAAGACCCACTTTATGGCATACACTGGAATGTCAGGGAACATTTTACAATAAAGTGGTCTCCAAATCTCACTCTCTACCAATAAACTTACAAACAACTTGTCATTTATGTCAGTCTGAAAGTTATGTAAAAATATAAGGAAACTTAAGAAAAACATTCATAATCTAATTAGTGAAATACCAGTAATTGTGAAAGAAGGTTGTACATAAAAATTTAAGAAACTCTTGGTTGTTGTGACACCAGGCACAGATCAGTTGGAAAATGATGTCAGGATGGCATGACAGCACAAATAACATCATGCATCATAATGCACTGGATGTAACAGAAGTAATGCAACATATACTGGCTTGGACAACCTCACAAACAGGCCAATTCATGACACCTGAGTCATATACTTACTTGAAATAAGCCAATTTTTTTTTAGTGTAGCAAATAAAAGACCTGTATTTATGAGCATTTATGAAATACAATGAATTAATCACAGTATTTATGAGCATTTATGAAATGCAATGAATTAATAACAGCACTGTTCATAATTAAAGATAAAATATAGCCGATACATATTTCTATTTTTACTGACTGACCTGGAGTCTATATTATTGTAGGTTCCATCTTTTGTAGTTAGTTGTAACCAATCAAATTTTCACTAAGACAATTTATGAGGGAATGCCTGAACAACTTTTCACCAACTTTAGAATATACTGCCAAGAGCCTAACAAACAGAATTTGTGCTGTTACCATTGGAACAGTTTCCATACAGTAGTACTGTGAGATTTATTCCCCTTATAAACTCTTTTGTGTAAGATCTGTTTCCTTTTTTATCTGTAACGTGCTTGGGCAGAAACATGAACACGCTTTCACAGCTCACATCATTGAATTTGAAGCCCACCACAATTTGAGTAACTTTGTAAATTATAGTTAATGACTCATAGATTTAATTTCTGCTATGGATGTCAATTGAAGATGACAGTCAGTTCTGATATTGTGATCATTCACGATACACAATGCCATGTGTCCTGCAAGTGCAAAATGACACCGCATTTTTGTGTTAGATTCATTCGTCATAAACCCCTTTATGTGTCTGTTATTATTCACATTCCTTTAATAACAATCTTCATTTAGTCATGGTAAAGATAAGGACCCTATCAATATTTACAAGTATGGAAGCATATAATGGACATTAATTCATTCCTGAATGTGACAAATATGTAAAAGACACAATAAACCTTTTACCTTTTAACATATGTAGATTGTTTTATTATTACAGTTATTTGTTTAATGTAAATGGCATAATTTTCATACCTTGTAATAGTTGTATTTTCATTTCTTACAGCTTTTAAACCTCCATTCTTGAAGGGAGTTCTCACTCATGAATAAAAACAGTATTTGAACACAACACGATGTCCTGTGTCTTGAATACTGGAGATCTCAAGGGTTATACTAGCTGTAATTCCTCCCAAGGAAAGGCAGTACAGAAAATTTAAATCTACTTGTTAGACGTCAGTCAAGGGTCATTTGCCGTCATTAGACGTCAGTCAAGGGTCATTTGCCATCAAGGGTCAATGGTCATTTGCCACCATTAGACGTCAGTCAAGGGTAATTTGCCATGTCAGAGAATGATCATGATCCAAGCTGCTATTTTATTCAGGTCTTCATGCAACCTTAGGCATAAAACAAAGTGCAACTGCAGAGTACCAGTGACTGCCTAGTTTTTGGTCCCAAATAATTTTACTGACTTTATAAAAGCCCTATATCTTTTTCTTGATAAATTGTCCATAACAGAATTTTTGTGACACTGGGAAATACCAGTTGTTTCTAGAAATGTACAATCGGTAACTCTAGATCTGTGGGGAGAAAGTAAGCATTATCCACTTCTGGTACATCCTCTGTACTTCACTGTCACGTGGATAAAATAGGTATATATGGCATAAATTAATGCATCATCCAGTATAATTTTAAATTGAATGTTTTATATAAAAAATGCTTAACTGCATTCTAAATTATAAAGATATTGTTCTTAAACTGACATTTTAACAATAATAGTAATTATTCAAAATACTTTACCTGGTCATAGGAACACAGGTACTGTGGTGACAGCTTGTAAATTGAAGCACAAACTATAACCTGAAATGGAAAATTCATATTAATAAAGACATATAATGAGTTCACATTTTTTATATCATTATTATTTATGCTCATTTATAAGTTGGATCCAAATGCAAAATCACAGACCCTTATCTTCCATTAAAAAAAGCACTAGCAGATCTGGGTCTATGCAGTTTTTTGTTAGGATTAATCAGAAGAACAAATAACATAGATCCTGATCTGCTGGCACATTATGTTGTTTGCAGTTGGACCTGAATTGTAAGCGAGTATGATACTTATATTTGTCAGAGAAGGTAAGGGAACCTTACACGTGGGACTACTGTCATTCTAAAACGACTTCTATTTCCTCTATCAACATCACCTAAAGATTGGGCAACAGTACAGATTCTAAGTTTCAACGGATATACATTACCTACAAATTGGTCACCTGTACTGATTTTATGCTTTCAAGCTACCTATGACTGAACATATCCCATATGAATGTTGTTGCTGGTGTTGTTGTCATTATGTGGTTTAATGTCAATTTTCAGCACACAACAGGCTATACATGGCAGCCAGTATATTTGGTGGAGGAAGAATCCAGGAAAACCCCAAGAAGTACCACTGACCCACAGAAAGCTACTGCAAGCTTTCTCACCTACTCATGTTGGCCCAAGATTTGAAGCCACGTGGACAGAGGTGAGATATGTCTGTCATCTGTAAAGGCAATCACCTTAGACCATTCAGCCACCCAGCCACTCTCACCATGGATGATAGAGTGTTTTCTGCAGAACATTATGCCCTGCCTGTGAAGTGGTCAGTGATGGACATAACTCAAAATCTTAATAACAAAATCTCAGTTTTCATAAGATAACGCTAACACTGCCAGAAAACTTAAATCACTGTCTCACTCTACACCTGCTAGTTCACCTGAAATTTCTGTGCAGAAACCATTTTTCTTTTTCCAATAACGTGGATTTTAATCTTATACCTTTTGAGCCCAAAATCAAAAGGTTTTTTCCTTATCCCACGTGTAAAATCATCCACAAAGCTTGGTCCACTTTCCTGATGTAGAACTAATGTTATTGTGCAGAAACCATTTTTTTTCTTCCAGTCACAGTAACCCTGACCTTTGACTTAACTCTCCCAAAATCAATTGGCTTCCCCCTTGACCTAAGTGCAAGCCATCAACACAGTTTGGTCATGGTATGTGATGTTGAGCATGGCACTGAGTGTAAACAATCTTTTATTTGCCAGTGACCTTGACCTCTGACCTTTAGATCCAAATGCAAAGAGGATTCTTTCTAACCCCAAGTGCAAACCAACCACACAATTTGGCAACCACAGATGATGGAAAACTGAAGTTATTGTGCAGAAACCATTCTTCTTTTTGGTGACCATGACCTTTGAGCCCCAAATCAATAGGGTTCTTCCTTATCCCAAGTGCACACAATCTACAGAATTTGGTAACTGTAGACGGTGGACAACTTGTATGGAAACAAAACTGGTAAAAGACTGACATGTGGATTGACTGAAAGACATCATAACATGACAAGTTCCGCCTTATGGTGGGTACATCAAAGGTGGTGAGATGGTCCAAAACCAATTCCAAAAACACTAAATTCCAACATATTGTATATATCCTAGTCTTTGTCATCTATTTTTATCACAGTAAACTTAACATTTTGTTATTTTTTTCAGATTTTCATTACACTTCATAGATTTAGAAAGGTAGTTGATCAATTTTGGAGTTTATTTTCTTTCAGTTTAATTTGCCTTGTTTACATTTCACTTGAGGCACATAATAGTTCTTTCCATCTCATTATGTAGATATTTCAGCATTTTATAAGGATTTTATGCTAAGTGTGTCCTAGCAATCATCCTATTTTTACCCTGATTTTTTATTCTTGTATATATATATATATATATATATATATATATATATGTATATATATATTATCGTTGTTGTTGTAGGGTTTAATGCCATTTTTCAGCACAAGATAGGCTATACATGGCGGCCAGTATTAATGGTGGAGGAAGAACCCGGGAAAACCCCGGAAAGAACCACCGACCCACGAGAAGCTACTGGCAAGCTTTCTCACATACCCACTTTGGCCGAATCCGAGACTCGAACCCATGCAGACAGAGGTGAGATGGCATTGATCCGTAACAGATAGTGCTTTAGACCACTCAACCACTCGGGGCCCATATATATATATATATATATATAAGATTATAACATGTAAATGATCAAAGGAACTATCATCTGAAATTATTTACCATCATTAAACTGAATAATTGCACCCACCAATTTTGAACACCATATTTTCAAAATCTGTATCTTAAATAGTACCCAAAAAATGCCTATACACCAGGAAAATTATTTTTTTTAAAGCTAACAGAAATTAAAAATTAAAAAGTTGGAACAAAAAATAAAAACTAAGGAATGTTTTACCTGTACTCAGATAATGGTGATGAAACCACTTTGATTAAGTTAATTATCACTAAAAATGCCAATGGGTACCCAGGTGTATGGGTACCAACCCATTAACAATAACCTGGATAATAAATGAGCAAACAAGAACCTGTTTAAAAAAAAGTTTTCTGAATTGAGATCGAGACACAGAATAATGATTACAGTTTGAAGTTCATGTTGTGTGCACATTTATTCATCATCACAGGGGCTCGTATGGCTGTGTACAATCTACATGTACTGTATAATAATACAAGGGAGGACACTTCTCTCCTTTCTCATGTGACCTATTTAAGAATCAATGCTGATATTTAAAGCTAGACCATCCTAACTTTGTGCCTGTCCATGGTTCATGCACCATTTTTCATGCGACTTAAACACGCTTGTTTTGAGATCCTGATGAATTAACTAGGTCAGTACCTTTTGTCGACAGCAACATTAAGTTCTGATTAAGAAATATTCGTTGAAATAAAATTTAAATACATACTACAATTCAAATAAAAGAAAGCACCATATAAACTTCCGGTTTAACTAATGCCATTTTTGCCTCAAGTTTGTGGCCCTGGAGTGAGTATTAGCTGTTCAAGTCAGGGCTGCTGTTCACGTTTGTTTACTCGACACTTTTTTACTAGTGGGAAACCCAAGGCAGATATTTTTGTAATGGCAAAGGTAACACAAGAACTTAGTTAAAGTAACATGCACTTTTTTTTACCATGTTATGAAAAAATGAACGAAATGGACAACTATACAGAATGAAGTTTCACTGAAATATTTAAATATAAGGGAAATCTTTGTTATTTAATAACACTGAAAAAAAATCCAATCAAAATTGATGACATGTGTAAATATGGTAATTTTTGCATTAATTTTATTTGAAACAGTTCCAAAAAAACAGGTGGTATTCTTTAATGTGAAACTACTTGTTATAGATGTTCACTCTATGTTGATGCTACATATGTAGACCACTCAGCCACGCGGGGCCCATATATATATATATATATATATATATATATATATATATATATATATATATATAAGATTATAACATGTAAATGATCAAAGGAACTATCATCTGAAATTATTTACCAGCCTAAATTGAAGAAAAAAAAAATGGTGGCAGATATCATAAAAAAACTGGGCTGGATCGATGTGACTGTTGGATGTCATGTGACTGAAAAATTTTAGTGGAGAGGGATTTTATTAAACTTAAAAACATGTTGCACCGGACTGTTGTTAAGGGACGAACCATGGCAGGTCAAGGATACTACTGCAGTCATCATTTTTGGACTTTACGACTATTCACGAAAGTTACTGTGGACATGTAGACTGTTAAACATAAATAATTTATTCATTTCTTTTATGTCTATACTCCTGTATTAACTACTAATCTACAAGGACTGAGCCAATTTGTGACAAAAAAAATTTTCTGCAGCTCCAGGAAAGTAGCAAAAATAAACTTATGTCAGATACAATAAATATGTACATTTTTCATACAGTTCTCTGTAATTATGGCATGTAATATATAGATTGCTCTTTTTATGCTGAGATTATACTTTTTGCCACTTATATTGGCAATAAATTATGGTTATACCTCTCTTGGGGACTGGCATGTCTGAACTGACAACAAAGCAGTTCAGGTTCACATTTAATACAATTTCCCGTTTATCGGGTACCTGGGTAACCAATTGTTATGATGATGGGTACCTGGTACAAATTTCTGAAAATTTTGACATCTGGATTAACTGAAGGCATTGTCAATAGACACCAATAAAAACAGCTGACATATTGCATGCCTTGTGATCAATAGGGACCAATAAAAACAGCTGATATATTTCACATCTTGTGATCAATAGGAACCAATAAAACAGTTGACCTATTCCATGTCTTGTGATCAGTAGGGACCAATAAAAACAGCTAAAACCTAATGCCTAAATGTCCTTATGTTTAGAGGCAGCAGCCATAACAAGATTATCAAGATGGCTACAATGGCAGCCATATAAGAAATTTGACTGGCACCATTTTTACTTGGGACAAACTATATATCATGAGTCATTTATTGCACACCCCAAGTCAATAAAACCATCTGTTTAGGAGAAGTAGCTACAATAAGATTTTCAAGATGGCTACAATGGTGACCATATTGGAGGTCTGATCAGCACCCTTTTTATCTAGGACCAATAAGACATCACAGGAAGTTGCCATAACAAGATTTTCAAGATGGCTACAATGGTGACCATATTGGAGGTCTGATCAGCACCCTTTTTATCTAGGACTAGTAAGATATGACAGGAAGTTGCCATAACAAGGTTTACAAGATGCTCACCATACTGGACCAACCAGACATGATAAAAAGTCTTCTGGTGACCACCCTTGTAGATATAGCCATATGTTTAGGAAAAACAGCAATAACAAGGCCTCGTGGTTATACTGGATGTCACCATTTACTACCAAGCATACATCACGTCTTTCATTTAGTACCAAGCATACATCATACTTCTTTCAGTTTGTACCAAGCATACATCATACGTCTTTCAGTTAGTATCAAGCATACATCATATGTCTTTCATTTAGTACCAAGCATACATCATACGTCTTTCAGTTAGTAACAAGCATACATCATATGTCTTTCATTTAGTACCAAGCATACATCATACATCTTTCAGTTAGTACCAAGCATACATCATACGTCTTTCAGTTAGTATCAAGCATACATCATACGTCTTTCAGTTAGTATCAAGCATACATCATACGTCTTTCAGTTAGTATCAAGCATACATCATACGTCTTTCATTTAGTACCAAGCATACATTATAACTCTTTCAGTTAGTATTAAGCATACATCATACGTCTTTCAGTTAGTACCAAGCATACATCATACGTCTTTCAGTTAGTACCAAGCATACATCATACGTCTTTCATTTAGTACCAAGCATACATCATACGTCTTTCAGTTAGTACCAAGCATACATCATACGTCTTTCAGTTAGTATCAAGCATACATCATACTTCTTTCAGTTAGTACCAAGCATACATCAAGCATACATCATACGTCTTTCAGTTAGTACCAAGCATACATCATATGTCTTTCAGTTAGTACCAAGCATACATCATACGTCTTTCAGTTAGTACCAAGCATACATCATACGTCTTTCAGTTAGTACCAAGCATGCATCATACGTCTTTCAGTTAGTACCAAGCATACATCATATATCTTTCGGTTAAATTCATATGCAATACACCATCCACTTGGGAGTAGTGATAAGATTTTGAAGATGGCCACCATAGTGGTAATATTATGTCAGACTGACACATGTTTTTTAGGACCAACTAGAAGAAATTTTTCACTGAAAACCATCCCTTTCAGGAGGTGTAGCAATACACTAAATCAAGATTTTCCTGATGAAGACATACATAGTCTTAAATGATTTTAAACTGAATTTATGAAACAAGTTGAACAATTTCCAGCTTTTGAGAGCCTTGGCAAGCAAAAGTGGAAAACTATTCTACAAGTTTCATAAATTCAATATTACATCATTACCCATCTGAGATTCTGCTTATCGCATTGTTTTTATTTTGAGAAAAAAAAAGAGTCTAAATAGAAAGAAGAATAAGTGATTTTGGCATTTCATTTAATTCTGGTTCAGACTGCACTTTCAATTCATGCATGTGGAAAAACAAATCCCAGATTTAAGCTGAAGAAATATTGCACAATTCAATAACCAATACCATTTAGAAATAGATTATTTTTTTTACAAATTACAATTCAAAGATCAACTGTCCTTCAACTCAAAAGAACATTTAACATGGAAATCATTTTCAGTGCTCAAAAAATCCAATAGCCCGATGCCTGTGGCCCCTCTAATTTTAGTTTGGGTGTGTCCTGTATTCAAAGTGAAGTGCCCATCGGGCTTGTCGGAAAAAAAAGTTTGCTCGAGGAAACTTTGATCATGCTGATGAAATGAGTAAATGTACCTTCAAGATGTTGACATACATGCCATAACATGGCGCAATCTAAATCAAATTACCACTGTCCTAAGTGAAATTGAGATCCAATTTTAATCAAATGGATGCTTTGCTGAAATATGATTTTGTATTCCCAACCCCCCTGACATGGTCGTGTTTTTCGAGAAAACACAATTTTCAGTACTCTTACATGTAGTATGTATAAACGATAATCTGTAAATAATTGGAACTTACATAAAACTATCTTGGGATGTATAAACAGCAGCAATTAAAGGCAAAGAGGTCAGGTATAAAATCCAAGTTTCACATTAACTGGCTGACAATAGCTAGTTAGATGTGTTGAAGGTTGCAGTAGGTGAACCCATTGTGCTAATTTGCATAGGTAGGATCAGGAAGTGGAACAACTCATTACAGGTAAATCAAATAGATGAGGAATGAGAATGTTTAAGCTGCTATGCATTATATTTTGACAAGTTTATGAACAGCGGCAACATTTCTTTGAAGTCGGATTTTACTGCATATATAGAATGCTAAACATGATCATTTCAGTTGTTGGAATAGTGTTCAAGTGTAATTCATTTTTATCCAATTTATATTTGAATTGTAGCTATTGCAACATTGTGTGACAATATCAAAAAAGGGGAAATTTTGGGCTTGTGGAAATTGGAGTCCAGCATGCCTGTAAACTTTTCAAAAGCCAAGTAGGGAGAATAAGAAATAAAATAGTGAGATTGGGACCTAAAATGGGGAGGCTTTCATGTGGCATTTTTTAAGCGCCAGTTTCAACAAATATTGACTGATTTTCCAGGTCCAATAAGGGTGAAATTCTCAAAGGACGCACCAGAGGTGCTTGCAGAAACTTGGGGGGGGGGGGGAAGACACATAGTGGCCAGAGTTGAAATTTAATGGATCTAGGCCAAAACATGTTTAAAGCTGAAACTTGGGAAGGTGGCTATTGCCCCCACCCCCTTGCCCCAATGTGCATGCACCAATGGGACATGCCATTTCTCCTTGTGACATGCCTTATTTTCCCCCAGGACAAGCCCCCCACTTTTCATACTCTGGTCAGCTGTGGCTAAAGTGCATGATAGCTAAAGGTTTGACTTAAGCACACAAGCATAAGGACAGTGTGACTAATTAACAGTCAATCCTTATCATTGCATTTATCTTGTGAAAAGGACTGTCCTTCGGACATACTTCAAAGAAACTGTTCTACAGGGTGTGTATATAAGCACCTGCAATTGACTGGCAAATAAATGATGCCCTGTTTTGTTGTAACTTATGATGCCTAGGACTTCATTTTAACAGTTCAAATCTGCAGTCACAAGTTACTGTACATGTGGCAACTGTTTTTCACAAAAGTTTGATATCACACCTTATCATCTTAGATTTAACTCTTAAGGCATGTAACACACTTTACTAAATAAAATATTTACTTTGAATTAGTTCTTTGGAGGCACATATACTGTGTGGTATATTTTGTTTTATTCCTTTTAATTTAATCATGGTAATTAAAATTTACATATACGGTAGAGGAATGCCAGGTGTTTACGGGCTGAGTTGCTTTGGCGGAAATGGGGATGCGATTTTGTTTGCAGAGAAAATTACACAGCATTCAAAGTGATCATTCATGGATTGAAACTAATTGGTGACAATTTTTTTTTACTATAGTACTGTGGTAGGGGTTTTAAAAATCTGAAATTTACACGAATAATGTTTAATCTTAACATTTCTATTTATTGAAGAAAAAAAAACTTTGAAGTGTGATATTAATTATTTCATCACAACAGTATTCACAAGTGATAAAATAGAATATGGCACCTGTGGATCGCATATGATATATCTATTTATGTATGGGGGGTGTTTTTCTTCTGAGAAATAAAAATTAACAGACATAATGTAATAATCAGGAGTTCTCTGCGAAAAATCGGGAGATATTACAAGATTGGGAGGTAGGTGTGGAAACAACCCAAAAAATCAGGAGGTTTTTCTCCTGGCTTGAGAGTTGACAGATATGAACTATCCAGGCTTGTGAAATTTCAGTCAGGGTTTGTGAATTTATTTAAGTCACCAGCCTGGGGCCTGTGCCTAAAACAAAATTTGAGCACTGATTTTTCAACATTGGGTCTTCACTGAAAATTCCTGCATAATGTCACAAGTGTGCTCATTAAGGTCAGCTGGAATTCTTGAAGCAAACAATGCAGAAATTTTAATGAAACTGTTTACAATGTTTCCACCTAAATGAGTGTTGATTCCACCAGTGGCATTCACCACATATGCAGTTGAATACAGCACAAGAAACAGCATTACTGGATGATTACCGTATGCAGAAATAGTATTAAATCTAAAGGTGTTATGCTGTTGCCACTTTGAATTCATATGGATCAAGTGATTCCTTGACTGAATAATTCTGTGACTGGACATTTGCACAGTTTGATCAGGAAGAATGCCAAGGTCAGATAATGCTTTTCACTTGAGAGACCTGCATTTGTCAACATTCTCTTCATAAGCGAGGTGAATTTATTGACTGCTATACACTGACATTTAAACAATGCTTGTCCTGAGTGTGGGGTGCAATATCCATACTATTTGTTAACAGAAATGGAAAGGGGACTGTCTGCATTACCATAGGCTGCTGAGCATTTCTCTGCAGACCCTCAGTACGATTGTGTTGGACTGCATCATTTATTTTCTTGGTCCTACTACATTCTCAGTTTAGGTGAGTATCCAGCAGGTTCCTCATGTTCTAGTTTTAGATTGGCATTTGGAGAATTCCATGTAGATGAATATTCTGACATAGGTAATCACTACAGTGCATTTTCATAATAGTTGCACACTTTTTCCCAGTTTCCATCTGCCTACCAATTAGTAAGATGGCCACCATATTGTTAATCATACTAGTAAAATGAAGTGGTTCCTGGAAAATTGCCATCACAGCCAAACAATTATGAGAATACAGCACAAGGATTTCATCGCTTATTTAGACCAATCAAATTCACAGAAAGTGAAATAATCATGTGTTGACATATCAAAATAATAAACTGCAAACATTTTATGTAAAGTGTATCAAATGTTATAAAACTGCATATCTGATCTGCACCATTTTCATTTAGGACCAATTAGACATCATAAGAAGTCTTTTAGGATAAATTCCATGTCAATACCTTTATCCATTCAGGAGGAGTTGAGATAATAACACTTTCAAGGTGGATGCCATTGAAGCCATATTGAATGTCAGATTGGCACCATTTTTTTCCACTGGATCATCTAGAAATCATAAGAAATCTTGCAGTGAAAACTCTATGTCAATGTGACCATCTTTTCAACTGGAACAGAAATAAGATTTCAAATAGGGTGGCTATATAGTATGCCTGACAGAATGGACCAAATGAAGATCATAAGAAGTCTTTCCGTTAAATGCCTGACAGAATGGACCAAATGAAGATCATAAGAAGTCTTTCCGTTAAATGCCTGACAGAATGGACCAAATGAAGATCATAAGAAGTCTTTCAGTTAAATGCCTGACAAATGGACCAAATGAAGATCATAAGAAGTCTTTCAGTTAAATGCCTGACAAATGGACCAAATGAAGATCATAAGAAGTCTTTCAGTTAAATGCCTGACAAATGGACCAAATGAAGATCATAAGAAGTCTTTCAGTTAAATGCCTGACAAATGGACCAAATGAAGATCATAAGAAGTCTTTCAGTTAAATGCCTGACAAATGGACCAAATGATGATCATAAGAAGTCTTTCAGTTAAAGTTCCATCTTGATACAACCATCCATTCAGAAGAAGTAGTGATGAAAAAAATTTCATTTTCTGAATGTCATATTTTCATTTAGATAAGTAATGATGCATTTGCATTTAGCAACACATCAACACAATAATGGCTACATGGTACCATATTCAAGTTATAAAAACATAAAACTGAATAATCCAGAAGAAAATAACTTTACCATAAATAACCTACATGTTCAAACCCTCGAATTTCCCACCCAGCCCCATTTTCAATTTATAATAATTAAAAAAAAATAAAAAACTATCAGGACATCAAGAACAATTTTTAAGCCCAATAATCAAAAAAAGAAAACCAGGAACACAAACTAAGGGATGTTTTCACCTATACTCAAAAGCTGGTGAATGAATAATCAACATCAAGCCCTAATGCCACTATGATTACCCTAATCAACATCAGACCTTGATGCCTATGATTACCTTAATCAACATCAGGCCCTGATGTCACTGTGGTTACCATAATAAACATCAGGCCCTGATGCCACTGTGATTACCCTAATCAACATCAGGTCCTGATGCCACTGTGATTACCCAAATAAATATCAGGTCCTGATGCCACTGTGATTACCTTAATAAACATCAGGCCCTGATGCCAATGTGATTACCCTAATAAACATCAGGCACTGATGCCACTGTGATTACCCTAATAAAAAACATCAGGCCATGATGCTACAGTAAAACCTGTCTTGAAAGACCACTGCTATGTGAGACCACCTGTCTTGAGAGACCACACAGTCAGTGCACAAATTTATTCATTATATAGCATTGTTACCTGTCATGAGAGACCATCTGTCTTGAGAGACCATAATTTTTTGGCGAAAGAGGTGGTCTCTCAAGACAGGTTCTACTGTACTATGATTAGCCTAATCAACATCAGGCCCTGATGCCACTGTGATTACCCTAATCAACATCAGGCCCTGATGCCACTGTGATTATATTATTCAACATCAGGCCATGATTGCACTATGATTACCCGAATCACCAAGAAGACTAACCGATGGCAAAACAGCTGACAATTTACGAAATCAAGCAGATCCCTAAACAAAGCAAGCTGCAAGGTACTTAAAGGCAATGATAGTCAAAGCAGTCATACATATAAATTACTATTCTCACTCAAATGGATTAATTTAAATTGATAAAGTAGTAAATATGTACTAAATGTAGTCACTTCTGATTTCATACCTATAATGTATGGTCAGTGTAATTGTATTCCACATTTAAGCAGTCTAAATGATTTGGCTCCACTACATATGTAAACCAGTCTAAATGATTTGGTTCCGTTATATATTTATGATTGCCATATTTGGAGTTTTAGTCCTGAGACTGCTTCAAGCTTTTTTGGAGTATAAATATGGATTATGCAACAGATTTTCTGAGGTAAGATAATATGAATAGAGGTATACTATTTTGGTTATACATTATGAATAGAGGTATACTATTTTGGTTATACATTATGAATAGAGGTATACTATTTTGGTTATACATTATGAATAGAGGTATACTATTTTGGTTATACATTTTCTTGGCAGAGACAATCTTTATGTTGTGGAACAAGAACAATGTTGGAACTGGGTCACATTCTTAGACAAAGTTTCTGCCAAAACATATTACCAGTACATGTACATAATAAACAGACTGTCCAAGTTTTACAAGCACAAAAGTAAAACAAACACCATAAATGCAACCAGAATTACATTTTTGTTAAAAGAAAACTGAACCATTATCTTGCAAATATTACATATTAAGCAAGGATAAAATGCAACCTGGTTTATCCACTTATATGCTATACAAGCTCATTAATACAGTTATTATACAAGAGGTTTTCTTCTGTCACAGGGACATTGACCTTTGACCTGTTGACCCCCCAAAATCAATAGGTTTCTTCTTTACCCAATGTGTAAATTATTCACAAACTTGCAGGAACAGCATTTCTTTGTTGAATCAAAATAACTGTAATCTTTGCCCTTTTGGTCCCAAAACTGACAGGTTTGTTTCTTACCATAAAAGCAAACCACCCAAAACATATGGTCCAGGTCTGTGATGTGGAACTAATGTTATTGTGTAGATACATTCTTCTCTCCACCATTAACATGGACTTTTGACCTTCTGACATCTAAATCAATATGCTTCTTCCTTACCCCAAGTGCAAGCCATCCACAAAGTTTAGGGCATGTTGATGCTGGACAAATTCTTGTGCAGAGTCCATATATCTTCTTTCAATGACCCTGATAACATTGAAATCAGTGAAGTTCTACCTTATCCCAAGTACAAACCATCCACAAAGTTTGGTAACTGTAGATGATGGACAACTCAAGTCACTGTACAGAAGATGGTAAGGACAACACCATAATATATACCATTCCATATGGAAGGAATATAAATATCATGCAATTTCAGATATGAAAAATATTTATAATTTTCAAGCCTACTTACAGGAGTTGAGTAATGCTTGGCAGCTAGGGCCAGGGCATGGCTTCCATTGATTGCTTTCAACCTGCATAGAAAATGTTATATCAAACCACACTCAGCAATCAAATCTATGATGGAAATCTTATACTGTGTATTGGGTACTAAAAATAAAAGATGAAAATTAGTTTGAGGAGGGGGGTCTGATGGACAACTGTTGTCAAAATTAAAACACAAACCAAAAGGTCTAAGTCCAAAAAGTCAAATATTTTTTAAAATATTTAAAATTGCTAATAATGTCCTGAATAAATAATAAACCTCAGTGAACACAGATTTGTACAGAAATGTCATTCTGAATTATGATTTCCTATGAATTTTTTATAAAATTTCTCATGAAACAAACTAACTTTTGCATAATTCAAACCAAATTACCAACCTACAACTTCATACCTTTCTTTCACTTTCTGATAAACAAAGGTTCTAATCAGAATGAAAACATGAATAGATGCAAATAAATATTCTTTGCAGGATGCAATATGTGAGACTGTATTAATGAAATATTCATCTTTCAGAAAAGGAAAAGAAGGCACGTAATTGATTAATATCATACTTACATAAAATATTTGACTTAGCATAATTGTTCCTTACCCTCCATTAGCCATAACTGTGTGTGTTCCAATGATGACCTTGTTTACTCGAGACATCATTGCAAACACAGCTGAGTCATTAATAACAGTTGTTTCTATATTGGCCTTGGCAAGACTGACAGCAAGTTCTTGACCCTACAGAGGAACAAGAATTTATTATAGTCTAGATGCTTAATGACAAATATGAACATACATAGAACTCCTCGGTGACAAAAAAGTTACAGTTTAATAATCAATACTGTGCAAGAGTTATCTTCCCTTTGGTAACAGTCTTGTTACCAACTAGTGATAATTCTAGTTTAATTGTAGATTAGATTTTACAACTTAGAAAGTGATAGATATATTAATGTTTAAGTAAAAACAATAAAAGCATCATTAATTCAAATTCTGCAACACTGTAACTTACATCACAGAACACTGTAACTTACATTACTATCATAATAGAAACATGGTAACTTTGATGAAAGAATACAACTTATATCATAGAATACTGTAACTTGCATTTCAGAACAACATAACTTACATCACTGAACACTCAACTTAAATGTAGAAGACTAACTTGCACTGTAAAACACTAACTTAAATCACAGACCACTGTAACTTACAATGTAGAACTCTGTAACTTACAAGATAGAACAGTTACTTACATGATACACTGTAACTTATGTCTCTAGCTTAGAGCACTGAACATTGTTACTTTAATCACAGAACACTGTAACTTGTCATAGAACGCTGTAACCTATATCATATTCCCACTAATTTACATCAAAGAGCATTGTAACTTACATGATAAAACACTACAACTTACATTGTAGAATACTGTAACTTAAATCATAGAACACTGTAGCTTACATCATAGAACAAAGAACTTACATCATAAAATACTGTAACTTACATCATAGAACACTGCAGCTTACATCACAGAACACTGTAACTTAAATCATAGAACACTGTAACTCACATCATAGAACACTGTAAGCTTACATCATAGAACACTGTAACTTACATCACAGAATACTATAGCTTACATCAAAGAACTCTGTAACTTAATCATAGAACACTGTAACTTACATCACAGAACATCATAGAACACTAACTTACGTGATAGAATGGGGCACATTCTACAACAATAACTTGAAACTTCCTTTTTCTTGCTGCATTCTGAAAGAGAAAAACTTGAATGCAACATCATTCATGTTTAACTGTTGTCAAAATAAGACTGAAATAAACCTGAAAAAGTAGGACTGTGAACTTAAAATTTATCTTCTCCATGACTTGAAACAGTGATTAAAGCTTATCTTCTCCGTAATTTGAAATACATATACTGTTCTTGATTTCACTAAAGATAAGTTTTACAACAAGAAAACAGCCAATGGCAGTATGGCTTGGCTGCAAACCAAGAATACTTGATATTCATTTTCATTCATGGGGTACCAGTCACTGAAGGTTTGTTTTTGTTCCACTAGACAGATACATCTTACTAAAGCAATTCTACAACAGTATATTAGTCAATGACCTAAATGTAAACCCTAATCTAGAAAAACAGAGTTAAATGCAAAGGTAAATGACTTCATGCCAAGATGTTTCTTGTCAAGTCTAGTTGAAATCTGTCCAGTGATTTTGCTGAAAACAGCAATTGTTGATGGATGAATGATGGGTAATGCAGGAAATAAGAAAAGCTCACTTGGGCTATATGGCCAGGTAAGCTAAAAAAACCCCAAAATTTGTATTGGTTTTGAATCCACAACCTTTGGCAACCAGAGAAATACTGTTTGGTAAAAGATTAACACAAAACTAAATAATGGGGCCCTGAGTGGCCGAGTGGTCTAAAGCGTTTACCATTATGGATCACTGCCATCTCACCTCTGTCTGCATGGGTTTGAGTCTCAGGCCTGGCCAATGTGGGTATGTGAGAAAGCTTGCCAGTAGCTTCTCATGGGTCAGTGGCTCTTTCCAGGGTTTTCCCAGGTTCTTCCTCCACCATTTATACTGCATAGCCTATCTTGTGCTGAAAAAGGGCATTAAACCCTAGAACAACAACAAAACTAAAATGGTTTAATGCTATTACTGATGATCACAAGGTCACAATATCTTATTCACTTTCAGGTATAAAAAATGTACCATATTCAACATATATGCTTAAAAATTATCTGGGTTGTCATGTTGTGTTTACCAACTGTTGTAAACTATATTCCCATCACACATATGTAAGCACTAGGTGTGTTATCTCCTTTTATCTATGCTGTGTGATTTCCAATTTAGAGGTCCATTGTCTCTCTCCAAAACAGCGGCACTGAAGATTGGTTTATGCAATTGATTTAACCCACAAAGTAAAGTGGTAATGAGGTAAAAGCATGCTTGATGGTTACATTCCAAGACAAGAAAATGGCCAGTGACAGTATGCTTGAATTGTAAAGCTTTTTGTCTAAATGGTGTAGTGCTTCTCTTGATGTACCCCATGTATCAAGTTACATCTATCTACAGTAGTAGTCCAAGAAAATAAGTGAAATGCAAAAGTTAATGCAGATCACTAGAAAATTAAATATAGGTTACAGTAACTTAGTTCTTTTTGAACAGCTGTAGTACTTCACCTGAAGCATCTATATAGAGAGTCACACATCTCTGCAAGCGATATTGACTGAAACAACTGAGCTAAAAGGTTAACACAGGTCAATGGAATGTAAACTGTAGGTCACAATGTCATAGTTTTGACATATGGGTGAAGTTCTCTTGATGATGCATCTATAAACCAAGTTACTTTACTCTGAACGCCATAATGCACATAAAAACCAAGCCAAATACAAATATTAAGACAGGTCACTATAGAAGGAAATGCAGGTTAAAGTGACCTAGTTTTGACAAAAGGGTGTAGTGCTTCTTGTGATGCATCTTTATTTTCTTGACTCTACAAATAAGAGTGTCAGAAAAATTGAGTCAAACGCATACCCTAAGCCAGAGAATCTGAGCTTAACTCTATTGTAAGTACAAATCACTGAACCATGAAAAACACTTTTCACAATGACCGAGTTTTCACTGATGGCTGTACAACTTTTCAAGAAGCCTCTACATTTCAAGTCACATGACTCAATTGGTAACAGTGTCTAAGAAAATTACCTAAATGCAAATGGTACGTACACCCCCATGCTGATGCCAAATGGATTGTCAGACAGACTGGCTCCAGGCCAGAATTCATTAACTACAGCTGGATTTGCTTTGGAATTGAACCACAAATTATGTTCAGATTTAAGCAGTTATTTTCTTCCCATAAAATATGCCATGATCAAAAGAGTGTCTTCAGTATTTTTTATCTAAGTTCTGACCAAAATTAGGGATGAGCTCTTCTTAAGGCAGGTATAACATTAAATCCAGTATTGTTAAGGTAATTAATGGATCCAAGCGTAAACATCAATATGAACCTCTACCATAATGAATGTATTTCCAACACAACTGTGAAGTCTGAATACCTTACCTTTAGGTAGGCCTCCACAGTTCTGGATTTGCCTGCTGTCATGATCACTTCATTTGAGTGAATGTGTTCAAGAGACTGGGCAGCTATACTGTCAGCACTGGAAAACAAAAGATAATTAGAAAAGAAAGACCACTGCTTTGCAAAATTCCTGCTTATATAATCTGACCCAGCGAGAGAGATTTCTCATTCCACTTTGATGCATGTGAGTGAATGATTTTCTTTGATTTCTAAGCAGAAGACTCAACGAATGATGATATCACCACCCAACCCCAACGACCCCCAAATTTATACCCATGGAAATAAATGAATTCACTGTATCCCAAATGGCATTCTAACATGAGCATACTATTTTACACATAAACAAGCACGAAAGAAAACCAGATGCTCTCATAGCTGGGAGACCACCAGCTTTAGCAGATGATGAAATTCAGAATCAAAATTATGATTTCAGACATGTGAGGCTCGGATTTTATCTTCTGCATATATGGATCCCAATTTCATTGAGCATTGTTTTGTTTTACTTTGTCAGTCTTCATCTCTAATGTCTTTTACTAACCTACTAACCAAAGAATAACTAGGTACCAAGGAATAACTAGGTGCCAAGTTTCTCTGACTATACTACCTGATCATAATACATTATGACTACATATATGAACTTGTTTTTAGCAACAAAAGTGCTATCAGTCATCTGTCTACCAAGATGGAAATCAAACAAAAGTGAGTGATAGTGGGACTGGTGTCTAACTCCATTTAAGTACAGATATGCACACTCTGTTAAGTCTGTAATGCAACTTTGTAGAGGCTGGATGGGTGTGTTGATATTATGATCAGGTAAGTACTATCAAAGAAACCTATCTTTCCCCAAAAATTAATTTTTTCTTCAAATACATTAACTACTCATAAAATAGCTAAGAGATGGAGGCAGTTCCTTAATCCTAGAGAAGGCCCTAATATTCAGTCCCCTAATGTATGTAAAGCCGCTTTGAATCTCATGAGAGTTCCCTAATCCTAGAGAAGGCCCTAATATTCAGTCCCCTAATGTATGTAAAGCCGCTTTGAATCTCATGAGAGTTCCCTAATCCTAGAGAAGGACCTATTGCTCAGTCCCTTAATGTATGTAAAGCAGCTTTGAATCTCATAAGAGTTCCCTAATCCTAGAGAAGGTCCTAATGTTCAGTCCCCTAATGTCTGTAAAGCAGCTTTGAATCTCATGAGAGTTACCATACAGATATGCCTTGGTGTCACTTGTAGTGAAAATCTCCCACCCACAAATCCAGTGGAAGTTGATCGGCTGTGTCATTTTGAAGCTGCTAAATGGCTCAGGAAGGTAGTCTGGTATGCTGCTGCTATACAGGTTCCAAGCTCTTTGGAATGAAAGTTTTTGGAGATAAAAAGTTGAGAAATTCATCTCTGTCTTCCATCCCATGGCTCAGATAACTTTTAGCTTTTTTTTGCTAACATGTTTTACTCTTGGAGGGCTGGATTTGCACAGTGGTATTAGTTCCCCTAAGGTATTATGATTGGCAATGTTTTTGAAGAAGAACGTTATCTCAGCCCTCCACCTCATGGCTTGGATAATGTGAGTGAGGGAACAGTTATACTTGAATGCTGTGCCAGTGGTGACCACCCTCTCAACCCTCCACACTATGGATTGGATAATATCAGCCTTGGGAACAGTTATGCTTGAATGCTGTGTCAATTGTGACCGCCCTATCAATCCTCCATCCCATGGCTTGGATAATGTCAGCCTGGGAACAGTTATGCTTGAATGCTGTGCCAGTGGTGACCCCACCCTAAACTCATAAGCCTGGTTTCTTATTGGGTTATCTTTTATAGAGTGAATAACCCATTATACCCAGTACAATGGTACTTGAGCTGATATATCAAGTATAGAAGATGGTACATGTGAGTGCAAGTCACAGATACCTTCTATGATGTCTCTGATGGTGCTAACAAAATGTCCAGATGCATTACCCATGTGTACAACAGCCAATGGTGAGCCCACAGACAATTAATTTCTGTTAAATTGTTATCCGTTTGCTAATATTCTCTATAGGGTTACATGCCAGGTATTTCAACCAAGACAATTTTATTTACTGGTAAGGGTCAACAGTGTATTGAGTTATAGTATTATGCAAATAAGAAACTACTGAAGGATACACTGGCAATCAATCACTCAAATGATAACTAAATAAACAAATAAAAAGTGGAAATAGAAATAAATTATTGACATTTTAATATTGTTAGGAAAATTCTGCTTTTCACTCATTAACCCCTGGCACCTCATTTATGTGTCAGGACGTAGTACCTTACATCTAAGCCCTGTAATGTCAAGGTCATTTAAGATACTCCAAAGTCATTGGTATTACAGAAAAGTAGACAGATGTAGCTCTACAATAATACCAAATAATCTGAACTTTCTGCTTGCCTTACAAAATACAGAGGGAAAAATGTATTTTTTAACCTGATTTTTGTACACCAAAAATTCTCCCATTGTTGGAATCAGATATTGTGTCTGGATTTTTAGACTTTTTGGCCCAAGATCTAAGGGAGACTGGTTTGAACTGTACACAGGTGAACCTTTGCAAAAAGTCCAATGAGAAAAGAGAAAAAAGAACTCCAACTTTTACTCTTCTGCATATGCACGAGCAAATAAGCCAATGAAAAACGACATTTCTAACACAACTAGGCATAAGGCTAATGAATATCTCTTGGAAGCAGCCCCAAAATGCATTACCTAATCCCATTTCTAGTGAACATAAAACAATCTCCAGGGGTTAATGAGTTAACAGTCTTCACAGCAACCATGTAGATTTTAATGTAATTATCACCATGGTTTCAGAATTATCACAGTGTGGTTTTCTAAAGACTGTCCTTTTAACAATACATTTTTGGGGGAAATCGCAACACTGTAATTTTTAATTTCAATAAATGTATAGAGAATTTTTCATAGTCTTTTATTTGCAAACAGTATGTCAGTGCATCCTCTCAAAGTAACTTCTACTCAGTCTGATTATCTAATTATAAAATGTTATTTTTGTTCAACTTTTGGCGTGTTGTTCACGCACAGGTAAACTGCACATCCAATTTCATTGTGGCTTTCAAATCATCTGCCCCCCAGAAAAACTTTGATAATGGTCTTCAGGCAAAAACCACATGGAGCTAAATAAGAGTATATGGAGGATGTGGCAAAGTTTGGTTACTGTGCTCCTTCAGGAAGTGTGTCAACTGTTGTGATGTTTGGCACTGAAAAATGAAATTTCCTTTACTATGTTGAGTTTTCTGTGGTCCCTGCTTTTCTCTGATCCAAAGGGTTAGGGTTATCATTTTCTCCAGATTCAGCTACAGCAAAGTAAATCCATGTTTCATTGCCCGTGGCAAGGTCATTCAAACATCCATGTTTCATTGCCCGTGGCAAGGTCATTCAAACATCCATGTATCATTGCCCGTGGCAAGGTCATTCAAACATCCATGTTTCATTGCCCGTGGCAAGGTCATTCAAACATATCTGGTCACTCTTGTCATATTTGCAGAGTAGCTGTTTGGCGATTTCAACCCAATTAGCCGTCAAAAAATGTTTGACCCATCTTTCACAAACCTTATTGAGCTTTAAATAATTTTGCAATAGATAAAAACAGCTAATGAATTGATGCCTGTAATGGTCTTCTACCAAGTACTGAGCATGTTCATCAACTCACCCCATGACAGCAGCCATTTCACCCATTGCAGACAATGGTTATCCAGAATGTGGGTCATCTTCCACGGATTCAAAACCATCTTTGATACTCTGAAACCACTTCAAAATTGTAGGATATAACAAAGAACTTGTACACTTTATCCAAGTCAGCCTTGACATCATGCAAAGAGTACGCTTCTCCCACCCATGCGAAAGAGGAATCTAGCTGTTTTGCTAACCTTACTTTTCTTATCTCAGTCTGGTTGTCTCAGTCAAGGTGTCCATGTGCTTGGAACTACTTTTAAAAAAAGAAACCTTTGTTGTCTGCTGCTATGCCTGACGTAGTTGTTTTAAAATCAAACAACAACAACAAATATATAACAAAACAACATAGTAACTTAAGGTCTCTCCATTTTTGAGAACACACCATACAAAACATTTTGAGAGAGAGACGCACACACATGCACACGATGTTGAGCTTTTTGGAATTATGCTAGTTATTTGCACAGAGCATGGTCAGTTTTATCCTATCTGCAGGCCTAACTCTGTAAATTTTCAGGTCAGCATCATTAAATGTAGCTAAGCTACTTAACTAGTTTTAAATACTTAGTGTGAAACAAATTATATACTGTTAGCTACATTTAATGACGCTTACCTGAAAATTGACTGTGCTACAGATAGGATACAATTCTCAATTCTGTGTGAAATGAACTATGATAGAAAACACTGATCTATGCACGTAGCCTATAAACCTATACACTTCATAGTCTCCCAACGCTCTTAAAAACTACAGAAAACTTAGTAACAGCCAGAAATGTGTTATGTCAAACATGCTTTATTCTATTTTTGTTGAGCATCTCCAAGTTGAATCAAAAATATACCTACAATATTTAATGACAAATAATGCACTTACCAACCAGAAGGAATCATTTATCTGTCAACACATTAATCCATAAGCAAATTTCACTGTAGCACTTGCCACATTTCCAAGACAGAAAAATAAATTTTCAAAGAATCAGTGAACTTGAAAGTGTAGCACATGGTTATCTGCTGGGATCTGTATTCTGAGGGTCTTTTATACACGGGGGTACTTTTACAATCAATATTAATTACAACACAAGTATGTCACTAACAGTTTCACCTCCTCTAAAGAAAATGAGAGTTATATATGATAGTGACATGGATCTCTAATTACCCGTGAACAACCCAAGCACGGACACTCATGCTACATGTATATACACTACAACAGAGCTGTGGGCCCAGTATCGTCTCATTATGTACAATATAATTTTCTAAATTGGAACTGATGAAAATGAAACATTTTCTTGTGATAAATATTAACTATTTATTGTAATTTCATGTAGCATCCATATATTAAATGTGATAATACATGGAAACTATGCAACATTTTATGCTGTTATTTTTTTTGGCTCACACATAAAAACAGTCCTCATCAACATATTTGTATTAATGCACCGCATGTAAACATTTGCGCGTGAACTATACTGCACAAGTAAGGGTATTCTTTCTTACTTTAAATGATAATATTGGGTGAGAAAAAGAATCTACATTGGGATTTGGACCTAGACAAGGAAATCCCAGTCGCGGGATTACATTATATGTCTCCCCACTCGGACAAGCCTTGTGGGCAGACAAATAATGTAACCACTTGACTGGGATTTCTTTGTCTCAGTCCAAACCCCAACATAGATTCTATATATAGCACATAATTTTACAGTATACTCTTCTCCTTCTCCAACAGTTTTACATCACTATAAATTACCTGTGTTGTGTCACACACATATATCCACAGATGCTGCCAGAAATTTTCTTAAGAGGGTCCTCCACCCCCACCCCCAGAGGGGCGGGAGAAATCAGTGGGACAATGCCAAATGGTAGCTTACGGGTGGAAACATTTTTACATGGTATCTGCATACCTAATTTAAAAGAAGCATTTAATGACTTTATATCACTTCCTTTACAACAAATACAGAAGGTATCTACAGGCCTGCTGTGCTGGTAAATATTCTTCTGTTTCTTATCTTTCACTTCTTCAAAGTCTGAGAAAATTAGAAATCATTGATAAGACCACCTTGAATCTCAATAGTCGATGTGGATTTGACATACTGACAAATTATTTGTATTCAACACTCACTTCAACTAGTCTACATGTCTAACTTTGCTTAGTGATTGTGAAGTTCACAAATTCTGCAATGAGTATGATGATTGTGCTAAATTCGAGTGCTGTATTACATCATTCTCATATTTTTCATTCAAATTTGTAAAACGGTGTTGATTTGTCCTTTTTATGATCTGCCATGTTTTGAACTTTGAAAAGATCCATCTGCTCTAACATTTTTCAGTCAATGAACATCCACAAGTCACACTGTTAATGCTGGTTTTGCTTAACATCTTGCACCATTTTCTCTGAAAGTACAGACTAGTCCACTAACGTCCTATAATATCAATATGGTTTGTCAGGCAAAGTTTCAAATCCAAGAAACCCATCTGTTTTCTTGGAAATGTGTCAATCGCTGTTGCTATAAACAGAAAATAAAGAAAGCAAATATACATCTAGAATGAACAAATGAACTCTAATGCTATACATAATAATAATAATAATAATAATAATAATAATAATGAGGACTTTGTATAGCGCCTAATCTTTAGAAGCTCTAAGCGCTTTACAACACTTGACAACACTTAAAAAAAAACAATTAAAAAAAACAACATATATAATGATATGATTACAAAAATAAAAACAAACACCATGAAAGTAGAAACAGAAAATATGCTGTAAATATTTAAGGTAAGGATACATTATTAGGTCTTTAAGTCTGTTCTTGCAGTTGAAATAGGTGACTTTTAAGAGCACTCTTGAATGAGATCACTGTGTCTTTGTGTCTAAGTGCAGTGGGCAATTCATTCCACGTTGCTGGGCCCTGGTATGCAAAAGAGCGTTGTCCATAAGATTTCATCTTCATAGTGGGAATAATGAGAATACGAGTGTCAGAAGAGGTGCGTAAGCATCTTGCAGGTGTGTACACATGGGTGAGGTCAGATAGGTATGTTGGACTGGAGCCCGTCAGTGAAACGTAGCACAGAAAACAAATTTTGTGTTTAATTCTGGATCGAATGGATAGCCAGTGTAGGGTACAGAGCAGTGGGGAGGCGTGCTCTGATCGTGGTACTCTAAGGATGATCCGAGAAGCTGTGTTTTGAACTTTTTGAAGTTTCTGGAGTAGATATTGAGACCAACCAGACAGAATTGAGTTACAATAGTCCAGTCTTGAAAGTACTAAGGAACACACAAGTGTTTTAGTGGCATCAACTGAAAGATATTTGCGAATGGAGCTGATTCGTCTCAGCTCAAGATATGCAGCCTTGCATATGTTCATGACATGTTGATGCAATGAGAGAGTACTGTCAAGAGTGACACCGAGGTTTCGTACTGACTGTGAATTTAATGTTGGTGTTGCTGATATTTATTGTCTGAGGTAAACGATGTGAATGAGAAAGTCTTTGTGTTGTAATCAGGATGGCTTCAGTTTTATATCATTCATCTGCAGCTTGTTACATGTCATCCATGATTTCACATTGGAAATGCACCTCT
>JAECUM010093764.1:0-53465 GCA_016617855.1 Megalonaias nervosa | reverse complement strand
ACGCGGCACCAGGGGTTAATGAGTTGATAATGAAAATATAGTCATAAAATAGATATCCATAAATGACCATATCATTTTCTAATCAACTTATAAATCTTCTTATTTTTATTGCAAGGTATCATTCTCATGTATACAATAATAATAATAATATTAATAAATCTGCCCACATTACAGATTATTATCACAGGTTTGTATGTTTCTCATTTTTGTTGTCTAATAAATTTCTTTACATTTCTTAGGTACATGTATTAGCATATGCAATAAATGTGTGTGATATAAATGTAATTACCACTCTGCATGTAATTACCACTCTGCATGATCCTTGTAGTTAATTCTTTTGAATGTTTGATGTGGCAGGCAACAATGCAAGCACATTTGAAGTAATTTAAAATAATGCTACTATTGGACTGATGAATGTTTAAGTTCAACAAATGTTTTAAAAAAACTGAAAAAAGACACTGCAATGAGTTATGCATGGTTTTATTCAGGGCGTATAGGAAGAAAAAAAAATAAAAAAATGAGGTTTGCTTTTACCAATTTGATATGTGTAATTTTGTAGGGTGGTATTGCTCATGGTCGGATATAAAATGCAATGCCTTTTCTGTTTGCTTTTCTTTTGTTTTGTTCTTATTTTGTTTCATTTTTTTTCTTCTATTTTTCTCACTACAATGAATGACCTGAAAGTAACTGAAAAAGAATTAGGAAATTCAGGCACAGAAATTGTAGCAAAGTACTACATTATTTATGAGTTACGTAATCAGTAAAATTAAAATTGTTTGACTATTAGTATAGTAATCATGAAAACTAAAATTGTTTGACTATTAGCATAGTAATCAGTAAAATTAAAATTGTTTGACTATTGGCATAGGAACATATTAGCACAGTTGTAATTGAAATATTTGTGATTTTGTATCCTAGGCAACCGGACATGTGAGGCAGACAAATTCACATGTGACAATGGTCGCTGCATTCCACTGGCTTGGCAATGTGATTTTGATGATGATTGTGGAGATGGGTCGGATGAAAAAGCGGAATGGAAATGTGGTACGTTTTGCAGCTAATAATATTTTTGTTAAAGGTTGATAGGAGATAAGTTTCATCATCAACTTGGACTTTTAGCTTCAAGAATGTTTTCCAATGTTTGGAAATATAACTTTTCCAAGTATGAACCCATGTGAATTTAACATAACCAGTTTGTAACTTGTTTCGATTTCTATATGTTGCTTTAAAGTCCAATAATGTGGAAGACTTCTTTGAGTCTTTGAGTTTAGCTTTGCTACATATATTTGCCTAATTACTGCACCTCTTATCTACATTTTATATATATATATATATATATATATATATATATATATATATATATATATATATATATATATATATATGCAAAACATTCATTTTGGCAATACACTGGATCTTTGCAGATATATGCTGCTATGGATAATTGTGCAGGTGTTAATATTTATACAGACTCTAACAGCTTCTTTTGATGTTGGTTTTTAAGTGTGTTTATGTGTTTGACTTTTCCTATTCACCAGGTCATTTATTTATGAGCAATTCTGATCTGGTGATCATTGTTATGTGGGCTAATTGCAAAATCGAAAACCAGGGTTTATGGCAGATGGTGTGGGAAGCTCCTGTCTTCTATATGTCAGTGGCATACAATGCTTGTTACCTGCCCCCCATTTGATTTGCCCTAGAAGGTAATCCTGTCTTTTCTTTGAAATTGGCAAATAGATGCTGCCATAGAGTGAATGGAAACTGTCATAGAATGAATGAAAACTGCCATAGAGTGAATGGAAACTGCCTTTTAGTGAATGGAAACTGACATAGAGCGAATGAAAGCTGAATGGAAACTGACATAGTTTGAATGGAAACTGACATAGCTTCAACATTCCTTTAGATACAGAATTAAATTTGAACACAAAAATAAAATTGAGTTATCTAAAACTCAATAGATATGTGACCTAGGTTTCTCCAACTCATTGTTGTTGATGTTTGAACAGGGTGGAAGTTGACCAATGAAGTATCACACAGCACTGTTTACTGGAACATAAATAGAATGTCATCATTATAGTTTGCACATTTCTGCTGCGTAATTTGTCACTGGGTCATTACACTAGATTGCTTAGTTATATTTCCAGTTTTAAATTTGGTTATGATAGTATTTTAGACTGATAAAGAAATGTATCCAATGTTGGACTTGGGACCTTGCTGGGGACAATATCTGCCCACACTCCACTTGTCATAGACTTTAACTTTGTTAGCAAATTTAAACCCTAAAACTGAAATGTTTCGTACCATAGTTGTTATTGTCTGTATCCTTTATATGTATTTGAATTTTTGCATTGCATTTCCTCTTATTTTGTTTTTCTTTCCTAACAGTGAGTCGTGAATGCAAGCCAGGATGGTGGCGTTGTAAAAGTAATTATCGCTGCATCTATGACTGGCAGAGATGCAATGGGCGAGATGATTGTCGGGATAATTCTGATGAAAACCCTATTGAATGCCCTCAGTGCCATCCTACGGGTGATTGGCAATGTGCCAACAAGAGATGTATACCAAAAAGATGGCTCTGTGATTTTGAAAATGATTGTGGGGATGGAAGTGACGAAGATACATCAATGTGTGGTAGGTATTATACAAACATGGATGCAGTAACTCCGACTTTTTACACTTTCATTCCCTTTCCTTTACTTTTCGTTTTGCTGCCCCTAGTAAAAGTATTTTGTCATTAAGTGAAAAAGACATGAGTAAAACTATGATTACATCTTGTCATTCTATGTCCCAAAGGCAAATATCAGGGTACCAACATCTTTTACGAAGATTCACTTTAACATATGGTGATTAACAATTGAGTAAATAAAGTAACTCTTCCAGATAAAGAATGTTTGTCCATTAGACCTTATGGAAGCATTAATGTTGTAACTCAATTTCATTTTTTTCTAAGAATCAGGTGATGTATCTTGTAGTGATAAGTTTATTAGAGAAGTACTTAATCTGAAATAAGTACTTTAATTCTATCATAAATACATAAATAAATTGATTCTTAATTTATTTACTTTAGTATTGCTGCAGTGTGTATAGCACTGGATAACATCTCGTCAAGAAACATATGCCTTGTGATTGTGCATATGCTGGAACTACCTTTGTAAACAACTCAAGCACATTTTTAACATGTATTTGGTATTGTCAACTGTGTTGTTGGTATTGTCAGCTGGGTTGTTGGTATTGTCAACTGTGTTGTTGGTATTGTCAACTGGGTTGGTATTGTCAACTGAGTTGTTGGTATTGTCAACTGATTTGTTAATATTATTTACAGCAAGATTATACAGACCTTGTTCAGAGTCCGAGTTTCGCTGCAGTAACCAGAAATGTGTTCGCAGCAAGTGGCGCTGTGACCGTGACAATGACTGTGGAGATGGATCAGACGAGGACCCACAATACTGCACTGGTATACAGTGCTACTACTACTACTACTGCTAGGAGTACTACTACTACTACAATTGCTACTACTACTGCTAGGAGTACTACTACTACTACAATTACTACTACTACTACTACTGCTAGGAGTACTACTACTACTACAATTACTACTACTACTACTAATACTGCTAGGAGTACTACTACTACAATTACTACTACAATTACTACTACTGCTAGGAGTACTATTACTACTACAATTACTACTACTACTACTACTACTAGGATTACTACTACTACAATTACTACTACTACTACTAGGAATACTACTACTACAATTACTACTACTACTACTACTACTACTTCTAGGAGTACTACTACTACTACTACTGCTAGGAATACTACTACTACTACTACTACAATTACTACTACTACTACTGCTAGGAGTACTACTACTACTACAATTACTACTACTACTACTGCTAGGAGTACTACTACTACTACAATTACTACTACTACTGCTAGGAGTACTACTACTACTACAATTACTGCTACTACTACTACTACTACTACTACTGCTGCTAGGAGTACTACTACTACTACAATTGCTACTACTAACTACTACTAATAATAATAACATACATAATAATAATAATAACAACTACAACAATGATAATAGTTTAATGATCTGTTCATTATTTTACTTATGAAAAATAGTTCTAGTGAACATAACAAACTGAGTGCCAAACCCATTCCAGCACATGGTAAACCAGTTAAAACAATATTGGAAAAAACACCTTTCTGACTGAGCATTTACTTTCTTTAAATTCTCTTGGTATCTTAAAATTTCAATATGACAATTTTCAGATTATGACAAAAATTACCCATACAATATTAAGGGATCTCATTTTTAAAGTTCAAATAATTGTTTCCGTGAAATTATGGGAATTTCCTTGACAAGTACAGGTACTGTTATTGCTAGGCACTTAACAGTGTTAACCAACCTAGCTCTATTTCAGTCATTTTATTGTAGTAATGAATCTGTCATTGCAAAGATGATGCCTTTAACTGAGGAGAAATGTATCATTTGATTTACCTTTGTCAAACAGGCATGTATACAGGAAAAATTAATTAGAATTAACACATAACATTATGGTAATTATGTTTTTAATCTCAGATTTATTTTCCTACATTGAAACCTTGTGTATTTACATGCAAATAATATTTACATAATGTAGCATCCTCAGGTATGTTCTCTCCAAAACCAAATTCCCAAAGAAATCATATGTGGTTGTAAAGATCGATATACAAAACAAAGAAATCATATGTGGTTGTAAAGATGAAAACAAAGATGCATGTCTTTTGCCAGAAATGTATTGTCAGAGTAGGAAGCAGAATATTTTACTCTCAGGGTCAAATATGCCATCAATCACCTTTGTTTACATCAAGTATATCATCAATCACCTTTGCTAAAGGTCAAGTATATCATCAATACCTTTGGTGAAGGTCAAATATGTCATCAATCACCTTTGCTAAAGGTCAAATATACCATTGATCACCTTTGCTTACATTAAATTTCTGATGAATCAGAATACTAGGCTGTAATTAATGTTTTTACACTGAGAGCTGATTGTATTTGGTACACAATCACATGTTACCTTCTTAACTCCAGAACTGCCCTGTGAAGGCATCTGAAATGATTACACAGTTATGCAAGAAATCTAATATAGAAACATATGAAAGTGGATAAAGTTTGAACATACCTTGGAAAATAGAAATAAATAGAACTTAACATGTAAGGAACATGCTGAAATTGCTTTCTACAAATGTTAAGTTTATTTGTGATGTTCAAGTAACAAGATACAAAACTGCAAAATATTTTCAACAGAATACCATGTATGTAGCGATGATGAGTTTCAATGCAGAAGTGGTCATTGCATCAGTCCAAGCAGGACATGTGATGGCAGAAGGGATTGTTTGGATTACTCGGATGAAGCCAACTGTACAGGACGATACCCAGGTGGTCACTTCTGTCCAGCACATTATTTTGAATGTGCTAATCATGTATGTATTATGATTAAGATTGCAATGCATGTTAATTGGTATTATAGGATCAGCAGAAATAGGATTTCTGAGATAAATGTGAGACACACTAGAGTCCCTTTGCCTTCATTACACCATGTTGATAAAGCTGTGAGACACACAGTCCCTTTGCCTTCAGTACACCATGTTGTCCCTTTGCCTTCATTACACCATGTTGATAAAGCTGTGAGACACACAGTCCCTTTGCCTTCAGTACACCATGTTGTCCCTTTGCCTTCAGTACACCATGTTGCCAAAGCTGAGACACACTGTCCCTTTGCCTTCAGTACACCATGTTGATAAAGCTGTGAGACACACTGTCCCTTTGCCTTCAGTACACCATATTGACAAAGCTGTGAGACACACTGTCCCTTTGCCTTCAGTACACCATGTTGATAAAGCTGTGAGACACACTGTCCCTTTGCCTTCAGTACACCATGTTGCCAAAGCTGTGAGACACACTGTCCCTTTGCCTTCAGTACACCATATTGCCAAAGCTGTGAGACACACTGTCCCTTTGCCTTCAGTACACCATGTTGACAAAGCTGTGAGATACACTGTCCCTTTGCCTTCAGTACACCATGTTGCCAATGCTGTGAGACACACTGTCCCTTTGCCTTCAGTACACCATATTGCCAAAGCTGTGAGACACACTGTCCCTTTGCCTTCAGTACACCATGTTGCCAAAGCTGTGAGACACACTGTCCCTTTGCCTTCAGTATACCATGTTGCCAAAGCTGTGAGACACACTGTCCCTTTGCCTTCAGTACACCATGTTGACAAAGCTGTGAGACACACTGTCCCTTTGCCTTCAGTACACCATGTTGACAAAGCTGTGAGATACACTGTCCCTTTGCCTTCAGTACACCATGTTGACAAAGCTGTGAGACACACTGTTCCTTTGCCTTCAGTACACCATGTTGATAAAACTGCATATATAGCTGTATCCAGTGTACATTGTATAGATTTCTTGTGTAGGTGTTTTTCATCTTCAAATACTCTCATTTGCATGCATACTAAGTTAAAATGGTAATGTACATGTATGCATACTAAGTTAAAATGGTAATGTACATGTATGCATACTAAGTTAAAATGTTAAAATGTTAATGTACATGTATGCATACTAAGTTAAAATGTTAATGTACATGTATGCATACTAAGTTAAAATGTTAATGTACATGTATGCATACTAAGTTAAAATGTTAATGTACATGTATGCATACTAAGTTAAAATGTTAATGTACATGTATGCATACTAAGTTAAAATGTTAATGTACATGTATGCATACTAAGTTAAAATGTTAATGTACATGTATGCATACTAAGTTAAAATGTTAATGTACATGTATGCATACTAAGTTAAAATGTTAATGTACATGTATGCATACTAAGTTAAAATGGTAATGTACATGTATGCATACTAAGTTAAAATGTTAATGTACATATATGCATACTAAGTTAAAATGTTAATGTACATATATGCATACTAAGTTAAAACATACTAAGTTAAAATGTTAATGTACATGTATGCATACTAAGTAAAAATGTTAATGTACATGTATGCATACTAAGTTAAAATGTTAATGTACATGTATGCATACTAAGTTAAAATGTTAATGTACATGTATGAAAAAACAGTTATACTAATATCAAAGGGTGTATCAAAACATTTTTGGATTTGTTTAAATGTAGATGAAAATGCGATATATGAGACTTATTTTAGGACCAGACTTTTACTTATGTTATCAATTTATACATTCAAATATTTAGATACTGTTGTAGCACTGAAAAATACTCTTCTGTTTTATAGTATAATACAATGCATTAAAATCATCTGAAAAATTATCGCTGTTATATGTTTTCATATAAATCAGAGCAGAAAATATTGTTTTACCTGTGCAATCTGATCACTGAAATCAAAAGCATGTAATGTACATTGCTTAACCTCAAATGTTTCATGTGATTTACCTTTACATTCAACATTCTATCAATGGTGCAATTTGCATAAACAGATGTGCATACCACGTGAATGGTGCTGCGATAGTGGTGACGACTGTGGAGATAATTCAGATGAGACTTTAAAAGTCTGCAGGCAGATAGAGTGTAACGAGGCTACACATTTTCGGTGTGAAAATATTAAATGCATACCACGATGGCGCCTTTGTGATAAAGTTGACAATTGTGGAGATGGATCAGATGAAAATAACCACACCTTATGTATGTATTTCACACTTTTATATTCCTTTTTGTATGTAAGCCCTGTAGGAAGTTCCCAACAGACAGAGTCTTCCTTCTGTGACATTAGAAGAACTTAACCTTACCTAACTTTTAAGTGAACAAAAATGAAACCAGCTTGTATTACTGTGCATGGTTCTTATCGCCAACATTGCTATGTATATGCTGTGGAATCCAAAACAAAAGAAAAGCAAAAATAATATATAAAAGTTGCTAGGTATAAATGTATTTTTGTTGTTTCTCATTGCTCAAGAATTAATGTTTTGGTACTGTGTCATTCCTGTTTTATTTACTTGTAATCATTTTTTTCTGCATGATGAAATGATTTTTCTTAAGGTAACCTTCATTCCAGCTGATTCATAAATTCATCTTATTAATATTCAATCACAAGTCTTATAATTTCTATATTTTCTTCACTGAAAAAAATATATATACATATATATATATATATATATATTATATATATATATATATATATATATATATATATATTTATATATATATATATATATATATATATACACAATTGTTTCAGGTACTCCCCATCCAGTGCATTGCCTTTCAACTGAATACAAGTGTTCCAATGCCAAATGTATAACAGCCTCACAAGTCTGTGATAACCATGATGATTGTGGGGACTACTCCGATGAAATGGGTTGCTGTAAGTGAAAATATATCAAAGTATTAATCATTAGTACTTGTCATAGCTTAAGCAATTTTTAATCCTCACTTTCAAATGATTATGGAATTGAACCTCCTTCGGTACTGATTATAATGAATACAGAGAAATCTGATTGGGTCCATGCTTGAAGTCTCATCTAGAAATTGTTGTTTTCTATCGTTGTTTGACTGTTGTTTTTTTCATTTGGGACAACACAATAATAAGTCTGAAATATTGTAGAAAATTCACTGTATGGATGTTAATACTCTTTTTGGATAAAAATGTTAATGAGCTGATCTTTACATAACGTTATGCAATTTACAGCATATCCCTGCATATGTCAAAATTTGCACTTTTCAGTTTCCTTGAAAATCACCATGATCAGTATCAACTAAATCATATATCCACAAAAAAACAACATTTTATGAAACAATACAGAGGCAATTCATTGCTTTCAACAACAACTGAGTCCTTTTCCTGAGTGAAAGCAATGTACCTAGTCCATAGCACAAGAAACGGGGTCATAAATGGTTACATGACTGTCTGTTTAAAGGTCCAACCCTTTAATAGTACATTTAGTGATTTTTTATGTTGAGTCAAAAAAGTCCCTAACAAAATCAACATAAATGCAAAAGCTCAATGTGAAAAAAACCCATTAAATCCATTAATTAAGAGTTTAATGTTGTTTTTTCTGAGTTTATTGTGGTATAATCAATAAGTTGCAAATAACACATAGTAAGCTGTGAGAGTCAGCAAATGACAGTTTATATAACAATAAACTAAAAAAAAAACCCTTTTTATAATTGCAATTCTTTAGAATTGTATTTATTCATATATTTTTAATTTGCTTTTTTAAAGATAGTCACTATAAGTTTCAGATTCTTATTTAAGCATATGAGTTCCCATTGAGGGCTTCTGCTACGTAACTATTTATAGATCAATGGATTCTCCATCATTATCATAATAGATACAAACAGCTACGTCAAGTTCAAACAAATAATTGCACCAGTGATAGGTGATCTAAGGTTTAGAACATTCCACAGAATTGTCCTAATATTTTATCTAAATTGGCAAATGTGTTCTGAGTAGAAGTTCAATATTCAAAGAAACGAATCTGTCGGTTTCTTGCATGTACAAATGATTCCTGAATTTGATGCATTCACGGACAAATTCAATGTGACTTGGCTGAATAATTATTGTCTGGATTTGTGAGTTACCAATTCACATTTCTTTGTATCTATTTTTGTGTTCATTAACAAGTTAGTCTGCCTACAAGGGCTACTTACAACTGAAATTTAGACTGTCTGTAAATGGTTATAGTGATGAGGGTCCAATAGCCAAACCTGACAGTTACAGTGGGGGAGGGGAGGGCTCTGTCTCCCCCCACCCACACCACCACATTGTAACTATCAATGTCGGCATCTTACCTTGTAGGACTATTGATTCAGTTGTAATAATGTTTGTCTTTGAACTCCATTTCATCCCAATTCTTGTAACCATTTACCTATAGTAAGTTTTACAATTTCTTTTTTAATGAAAGTGAAAGTACCGTATCCCTTCTTGGTGAAAGTACCGTATCCCTTCTTGGTGAAAGTATCGTATCCGTTATGTTCTTCTTGGTAGAGTATGAGTTTGGCTACATAACACATCTTACTCTTTTAGAGATTTAGATCATTCTGGTTTATTGTCATCCTTCCTCTTTGTGAGATTTAATTTGTTTTAATTAGTGATTTTCGTGCTGTTCGAAGGGCAAATGGCTATACAGTTTAGTTGGTTCATTCAGAGTGGTTGATAATTCAGCTTTTGAAATATCATCCACTTCAGAAGGCCTGTCAAATACTGATGTGTCATTGTGTTCAGTATCTCCATGTATGAAATGGCAAATTTTTCATAACTGTCCCATTTTGGACACAACAGTTTGCTTGCAGAGTACTGGAGGAACAACAGACTAAGACCTACCATACATGCCACATTTTTTCCTCCATATCAGATTTAATCAAAGAAAGAATGATTTATTTTCAGAAAAAATACATGTTATTTCATTATATCAGAATCAATTTATTCAATTTTCAGAATAAGATATAAACACACAAACATTTTTATTTCATTTTAAAAGATATGCAGTGCATGTGTGCCTTCCATTTCAGTGTTAGCAATAATTACTTTGCACATGAATCTAATTTTTAGAAGTTGGTACAAAGTAGTTCTCCATACAGTTTGTACAGAAACAAACACAATTTGTCCTGATCACATTGTTACGTTCTGACCATTGGAAATCTTTACCAACTAATGCAATTGCAATTATATTGTTTTGTTGATGATTCAGCTATCATATAAATATGTTTTATTGTAATTTCACGTTCATGAATACTGTCAATTTATGTTTGTGGAAATATGTCAGTAGTCCTTAAACTTTAAATTATATTTCAAAACTTTCTTGGCCAATTAAGACTTAATTAAGACTTAATTAAGACTTAATTTAGACAGTGAGACATGAAGTCCCTTTAAATTAAACAGTTGTTTTTTTATTAGGAATAAAGTATTTCTACAAATGTTCAAAGAGCAAATTTTTCAGATGTTATATACACCCATTATATGTCTGGGATTCAAAAGGTGAATTTATTGGATGTTATATGCACCCAATGGGTGCCTTGGGTTCAGTTTGTGAATTTATCTATGTTCCCATTGCTAATGTCTCCTAAACTAGAATGCTTTTCATTTTAAATAGGCATATACTTTTCAAACTATTAAAATTTACTGTATTATTGTCATGTTACAAAGGCATTATCGTATCTTGCAATCAAGGTATCAGGATGAGTAAATGATAAATATTTGATATACTACTCATATAACAATGATGTTTATTTTCTAATGTCAAATAAGCTACAATTTTCATTATCTTTTGACATAGACAAGCATGTGGGGAACGTTAATTGCAGTATAAACAATGGAGGATGCCAACAAAACTGTACGGATCTTGTAGGAGGCGGCTTTTATTGTAGTTGTCGTGAGGGATTTAAGGTTTCCAAAGATAATAAAAAGTCTTGTGAAGGTAAGTTGTCAACCATAATTAGGGAACATTGTATTTTAAATTTGAAATTTCGACTTTTTTGAAGGATTAGAAAATAAATGATACAGGCATGGAGAGTCAGTGGAAACAAACATTGTAAATTCACTGTCTTATGCAAATAGGTCAAATAGCAAATTGTACAAATGGAGCATATGTACCAGGACATTAAGACATGCAATTAAGATATATATATATATATATATATATATATATATATATATAAAATGAAGACAATAAAGATACCAGATAAATCAGTGGTATATAGAAGGAAGACAATAAAGATAGCAGGTAAATCAGTGGTATATAGAAAAGGAAGACAATAAAGATAGCAGGTAAATCAGTGGTATATAGAAAAGGAAGACAATAAAGATAGCAGGTAAATCAGTGGTATATAAGAGTTGTGAATTTCTGAGTAAGATCTCTAGTCAATGAAAATTTTATAATGGAGGGGTCAGGGCAACATTGAGATGATGTAGGATTGTATTTGGCCATATGTCGTTAAGGTATTCGTCCACATTATTCCTGACTCGGAACAGAGTACACCTGTGGTATACATTGAATATTTTTAAAATTGTACGTTTTCCTTGTTTTCAGATATCGATGAATGTGCATCTTGGGGAAACACCTGTCCACAGATTTGCCATAATGTCAAAGGGTCTTATAAATGTGATTGTGTGGAGGGTTTCTCTGACCCCAAAAATCCTGGTGTCTCATGCAAGGCTGTGGGTTAGTAAAGTTTTGGATAATTCTTCATATAACTTGATTATAATGATAGTCATTAAATCAGTGTCACTGTCCACTGGTCCATGTAATTCATCATATAATCTGATTATGATGATGGTCATTAATTAAATTTTAGGATCCATTCATCTGTGGCAATTCATTATGTAGCCTAAATATAGTATAGTCATTAATTAAATGTCACAGTCCATTGGTCTGTTGTAAAACATCACAGAACATGATTATGGTGATAGTCATTAAACAGATGTAATAGCCTGTTCATCTGCTATAGTTGATCATATTACCTGATTATAGCGATAGACATTAAATGAATGTCACAGATCATTGGCCTGGTTGTAATTCATCATATTACCTGATTATAGTGATAGACATTAAATGAATGTCACGGATCATTGGCCTGGTTGTAATTCATCATATTACCTGATTATAGCGATAGACATTAAATGAATGTCACGGATCATTGGCCTGGTTGTAATTCATCATATAACCTGATTATAGCGATAGACATTAAATGAATGTCACGGATCATTGGCCTGGTTGTAATTCATCATATTACCTGATTATAGTGATATTCATTAAATGAATGTCACGGATCATTGGCCTGGTTGTAATTCATCATATTACCTGATTATAGTGATATTCATTAAATGAATGTCACGGATCATTGGCCTGGTTGTAATTCATCATATTACCTGATTATAGTGATATTCATTAAATGAATGTCACGGATCATTGGCCTGGTTGTAATTCATCATATTACCTGATTATAGTGATATTCATTAAATGAATGTCACGGATCATTGGCCTGGTTGTAATTCATCATATTACCTGATTATAGTGATATTCATTAAATGAATGTCACGGATCATTGGCCTGGTTGTAATTCATCATATTACCTGATAATAGTGATATTCATTAAATAAATGTCATGGATCATTGGCCTGGCATAGGTCATCATGTAACCTGGTTATGATGATAGTCATTGAATAAATGTCAGAGTCAATTGGTCTCTTGTAATTCATTATATAACCTGATTATACTGATAGACATTAAATAAATGTCATGGTCCATTGGTCTGGTGGAAATCATTGTATAACCCTATTATAATGATTGTCATTGATTAAATGTTATGGTCCATTTGTCTGGTGTAATTCATTATATAGCCTGATTATGGTGATAGTCCAATGAAACTGTCCATTGTCTAGTGTAAATCATCAACCTGATTATAGTTTTAGTCATACAACTGTCACTGTCCATTGGTCTGGTGTAGTTCATCATATTCCTTATTATAGTGTTATGACTCTATGGTCTTAAACCAAGTAACCTATCTGATTCCCTAACAGCAATCTTTTCCTGTATCAAATCAATATGACTGAATCATATTTTTCAAAATCGGATGAAATCTTTCTAAAACCACCAGACTTTCAGAGTGATAGACAGCAGACTTAAATTGTTGGATGCCTAATTGACGCATAACTTGCTGAAAAGTCCCAGACATAAATTTTGACCCTTGATCAGATTAGGCAGATTTGGGAAGGCCAAAATGCAAGCAACTTTATCAAAGCTTTTTATTCCTTTAAGGAATTGCCTGTGGATAGCTTATGGACATGCACATCATGGTCAACAAGTAGTGGTTGCCTGACTTGGTCTTGGGTAATGAACAGTCTACCATTATTCACTAAATGGTTTGTCAAATGGAGGAATAAGGTTGCAGATGAGCCTTGGGTATATTCTGATTATATGTTCCTAAGATTTGATAAGTATGACCTACAGTATTTAGAAACATCGCTTTTATTATTTGGTGAAAAAAAGTGATTTAGACCTTGTGATAAGTGTTACTGACTTCAAAATGACCAGCCAAAAGAGTTTCATGGGCTAAACTAAGAATTTCCCGTAAATGTGACTTGGGAACAAAAATTTGATAGCTCACAAACCACTCATCACCAGCACCTAAGGTGGTCTCCATTTTGTCATGAGGTCTCCATTTTTTACAAAATAAACTGATACTTGTGTGAGTTCAGTTTTGCTAATAGCCCTCTGAAATAAAAAGAAGATCTCAGGATGATTTTCTTGTTTGAAACTAATGTGTTTGTCTTTTGTCATGCTGATTAGAATTGAGAGAATGAGAAGTTAAAAAAGGATCACTTTGATCAATACCTTTTGATTGAACAATATCAGGAGTAAATGTTTCCTCATCAAAAGACTGACCAATAAATGTGTCAGCTAAAGGAATAATTTCCTGATCATTATCATTCTCAAGAACTCTTTTTACCGTAGGTGGGTATAAATAAGGGATTTCAGTCTCAACAAGACCAATCTTTTAATCCAAACAAGGCTTTTCAGATACAAGTGGATTAATCACAGCCTTATATCCAGCTAGGCCATTGCCTAGCCATAAATGAATACCCTCAATGGGCAAAGAATACACTGATCAGACATTCATGGGTCCTGAGACTAAGTCTGGTGCAAATTTACACAATGGAGAGGAACATTAACAAAGCCACACTCTGCTTTCTGAATAAGAACACTTTAACTAGAAGAAGACTTCTCAAATAAAGGCAATATGCCTGACAATAAAAGACTGAGAAGCTCCTTTGTTCCTTAGTATTTTAATAGGGATAGGTTTGGTAGAATCACCAATAAGTGATATGGAACCTCTTGACATGAATGGTTCATAATTCTCCATAATAATACGGTTTTGACCCAACAAATGTATTGCTTTCAATACATGACCATGACCTTAACTTCTTAAAGATAAGAGCCAATGGAATAGCTCTATCCTTCTTTTAATGCATATTCTTTAGTTTGTAGCAATAAGGATAACTTGCACTATTTTCTTGCAAAAAGTGGATGAAGGAAGGGATAAGGATTTCTGTTCAGTCTCATCAGATGTTTAACTCACGAAAGTTGTGTTAGATTGAGATTTGGACGAACTCGTATGAGACTGAGATGGTTGCTTACCAAAACCTGCTGAGTGGAAAACTTACTGACAAATGAAATTTTGTGAGTTAAGGAATAATAATCAGATGTTTGAGTAACATCTTGGAAAGTTTCTATATTTTTGTTCATCAAGATAAGTCGTGATATCAGTATGGATGCAATTCTTGAACTCTTCAATTAACATGAGTTGTCTAAGGTTTATCATTATCTCTATAAACCTTCTTGGCTGTACTCCACCTATCAAACAGTTGTTCATTTTAGCTTGCAAATTTGATGAGTTTGTCCAATTTCTTTCTGCAATTCCTAAACCTTTGTTGATAATGCCTCAGATACCAGCTCATAGCTTTTCAAGATACATTCCTGAACCACATCATTATTAGCACTTTGTTTTACTGACACTGAAGTGAGGACTTTGCTAATAAGTAGGCATTGTAAGTCCAATGCTCCCTTGGCTATTGCAAATCTTTAGCAATTTTCTCCAACTGAGGACAATATTGATCAAATTCTTTTTCTTTAAAAGGAGGTATTAGCCTAATGTTTCTGGTGACATCAAAACCATAACTGGAGGTGGGTGGGCCTTCTGCTTCCCAGTTCTAAATCTCATCTCTGTCTCTCTCCGTCTTTGCATTTGACCTTCTTGAACTTGCAATTCCATCATTTCTTTTTAATGCTTTAGAGATATGAAAAGCAAGTGCAAATGCAAATTCAAAAAGAAAAAGAAGGAGAAATACAATCAAAAATGCAAGTTCAAAAATGTGGCGAAATAACTCCTTCATTATGAATCAGTGCTGGATAGGCCTACACTTTTTCTACCCTACAGTGATGCAGATGAAATATTCTATTACCGGTAATCTTCTATTTCATTAAAAAAATGTGAAAAATAATTCCCAAATTATGCATCAGTGTTGAATAGGAAAATTCTGCCCCTGACCAGAATTTTCTTGTCCTACAGCAATGCAGATGAAAGATATTAATCCTGTTGCTTTGTCAGCCCAATTTTTATACTGGAAAATTAAGTGCCTGTTGGTGATTTTTATCATAAACTATACAAAGACAAACAAAACCCTTGTAGCCAAAAACTGTTTTATTTGAAACTCAGCAGGAGATTTTTATTTGTTATTCTGCAGTTCAAGACTTTCCAGTGTTTGTCACGATGGGACAGGAAATTCGCCAGTACAGCAGGAAAAAGCAGGAATACAAAAGCACGATTGCATGGGGATTTGACATTTCTGGTCTGGATCTTGACATTGAGAGAAAGTTTATGTACTGGACTGATACAGTTGTGGGCAAAATAAACAGGGCTCCTATCCCCATAAATCCTAAGTTTGTTGGAATGCCACAGGATCTAGAATTGTTTGCCTCACGACCAGAAAATATAGCAGTAGATTGGGTAGCAAAGTTAGTAATAATTTATATAATTACACATATTACATACTTAAGTGTGATATACAGAAACTTATTGGTGAAGTATTTTTCATTTTCTTAATTCTTACAGTTTTACACTTAAAAATCATATACTCTATACATTGGACAATGTTTCTTTGGGGTTTAGTTTTTAATGTACAGTTGTCAAAATTGAACACCATACATTTAAAGTATAAGTCCAAGGTACAGTGTCATAACTACCTGAAGTTTTAATGAGATTAACATATACATGGAAATACCAAATGTCCAATATTGACAGAATGAACGTAATTTTGAAAATTAATTAGTTTGCTCTACTTTACATATATTGAGATCATATGAATACTTAATATGCATGATAATGTGGTAGATTTCCTTCCTTTGGAGACCCTTTAGATCATCCTGCTTATGTTCTATGCCATCAAGTATATTTCAAAGGCTTGTCATTTGGGTTATGTCAGGTTCAGTAATGGTGAATCTTTAAAACCTTAGTGCTCCATATGAGGACCACCATAATGCTAATAAGTGTGAGGACCACCATAATGCTAATAAGTGTGAGGACCACCATAATGCTAATGAGTGTGAGGATGACCATTCTTTTGATAAGTGTGAGGATGACAGTAGTATTGATCAGTGTGATGATGACCATAGTGTTAATCAGTGTCAGGACAACCATAATGCCAATCGGTGTGTGGACGACCATAGGGCTAATCAGTGTGAGGATGATCATACAGTGTTAATCAGTGTGAGGTTGACCATAGTGGTAATCAGTGTGAGGATGACCATAGTGCCAATCAGTGTGAGGACAACCATAGTGTTAGTGTGATGACAATCATAGTGGTAATTAATGTGAGGACAACCATAGTGGTAATTAATGTGAGGACAACCAGAGTGGTAGTTAATGTGAGGATGACCATAGTATTAATAAGTGTGAGGATGACCATAGTGCCAATTAGTGTGAGGACAACCATAGTGTTAATTAATGTGATGACAGTCATAGTGGTAATTAATGTGAGGACAGCCATAATGCTAAGTAGTATGAGGATGACCATAGTACAAATCAGTGTGAGGACAACCATTTTTTGTGCTGATCAGTGTGATGATAAACATAGTACTAATTAATGTGAGGATGATCCTATAGTGTTAATCACTGTGAGGATGGTCATACTGTTAATCAGCGTGAGGACAACCATAGTGCTAATCAGTATGAGGACAATAATATAGTGCTGATCAGTGTGAGGATGACCTTAATGCTAATCAGGGTGAGGACAACTATAGTGTTAATCAGTGTGGGATGAACATAGTGTTAATCAATGTGAGGACAACCATGGTGCTTATTAAATCAGTGTGAGAACAACCATAGTGCTGATCAGTGTGAGGACAACCATAGTGCTAATCATTGTGAGGACAATCATCTAATGTTAATCAGTGAGAGAACAATCATAGTGTTGATCAGTGTAAGGGTGACCATAGTGTGAGGACAACCATAGTGTTAATCAGCGTGAGGGCAACCATGGTGCCAATCTGTGAGGACAACCATAGTGCTAATCAATATGAGGACAACCATAGTGTTAATCAGTGTGAGGACAAACATAGTGATGATCAGTGTAAGGACTACCATAATGCAAATCAGTGTTAGGACAACCATAGTGTTAATCAGTGTGGGGATGACAATGGTGTTAATCACTGTGAGGACAATAATGATGCTAATCATTGTGAGAATGACCATAGTATTGGTCAGTGTGAGGATGACCATAGTGTTAATCAGTGTGAGGATGACCATGGTGCACATCAGTGTGAGGATGACCATAGTGCTGATCAGTGTGAGGATGATCATAGTGCTGATCAGTGTTAGAATGATCATATAATGTTACTCAGTCTGAGAATAATCGCAGTGTTGATCAGTATAAGGTTGACCATATAGTGTGAGCATAACCATATTGTTAATCAGTGTAAGGACAACCATGGTGCTAGTCAGTGTGAGGACAACCATAGTGTTAATCAGAGCGACAGAGACCATAGTGCTGATCAGTGTGAGGACAACCATGGTGCTAAACAATGTGAGGACAATCATAGTGCTGATCAGTGTGAGGATGACCATAGTGCTAATCAGTGTGAGAATAACCATAGTGTTAATTAGTGTGAGGATGACCATAGTGTTAATCAATTTTAGGATGACCATAATGCTTATCAGTGTGAAGATGACCATGGTGCTAATCAGCGTGAGGATGACCATGGTGCTAATCAGTGTGAGGATGACCATAGTGCTAATCAGTGTGAGAATAACCATAGTGTTAATTAGTGTGAGGATGACCATAGTGTTAATCAGTTTTAGGATGACCGTAATGCTTATCAGTGTGAGGATGACCATGGTGCTAATCAGCGTGAGGATGACCATGGTACTAATCAGTGTGAGGACGACCATAGTGCTAATCAGTGTACGGATGACCATGGTGTTAGTGTGAGGATGACCATAGTGCTAATCAGTGTAAGGATGACCATGGTGCTAATCAGTGTGAGGACAACCATTGTGCTGATCAGTGTGAGGACAATCATTGTGCTAATCAATGTGAGGACAACCATTGTGCTAATGAGTTGCTGCTTATAGTCTTTTCATACATAATCTTTTAGTAAATGAATTGCATGTAATTGTTGTACTAGAAATGAGCAGAATGTGTGCTAGTTGGGACTAGTTTATTCATGTACTTGAAATGAGCAGAGTGTGTTCTAGTTGGGACTAGTTTATTCATGTGCTAGAAATGAGCAGATTGTGTGCTAGTTCAGACTAGTTTATTTATGTACTAGAAATGAGCAGAATGTGTGCTAGTTGGGACTACTTTATTCATGTACTAGAAATGAGCAGATTGTGTGCTAGTTGGGACTAGTTTATTCATGTACTAGAAATGAGCTGATTGTGTGCTAGTTGGGACTAGTTAATTCATGAACTAGAAAAGACCAGAATGTGTGTTAGTTGGGACTAGTTTATTCATGTACTAGAAAAGACCAGAATGTGTGCTAGTTGGGAGTAGTTTAGCAGAATGTATGCTAGTTGGGACTAGTTTATTCATGTATTAGAAATGAGCAGAATGTGTGCTAGTTGGGACTAGTTTATTCATGTACTAGAAATGAGCAGATTGTGTGCTAGTTGGGACTAGTTTATTCATGTACTAGAAATGAGCAGATTGTGTGCTAGTTGGGACTAGTTAATTCATGTACTAGAAAAGACCAGAATGTATGTTAGTTGGGACAAGTTTATTCATGTACTAGAAATGAGCAGAATGTGTGCTAGTTGGGACTAGTTTATTCATGTACTAGAAATGACCAGAATGTATGCTAGTTGGGACTAGTTTATTCATGTACTAGAAATGAGCAGATTGTGCACTAGTTGGGACTAGTTTATTCATGTACTAGAAATGACCAGAATGTATGCTAGTTGGGACTAGTTTATTAATGTAGATAGTACATGGTGCATTTTATTCCTGTCAACCTGCTGAGCTTGACCTGCTGAATTGTCCTCAAGTTGCTCTATGTCATCAGATAGTGTGTTCGGTATCCTGTGACCATTTCTGTTCACCCAGATACTGTGTTCAGTATTCTGTGACTATTTCTGTTTGTCCAGAAACTGTTCAGTATTCTGTGACTATTTCTGTTCATCCAGATTCTCTGGTTAGTATCCTGTGACCATTTCTGTTCATTGAGATACTGTGTTAATGTGACCATTTCTCTTCATCCAGATAATGTGTTCAGTTCCCTTTGACCATTTTTGTTCATCCAGATACTGCATTCTGTATCCTGCATCTATTTCTGTTCATCTAGATACTGTGGTCAGTAGCCTGTGTCAATTTCTTTTCATCCAGATACTGTGTTTGGTATCCTGTGACTATTTCTGTTCATCCAGATACTGTGTTCAGTATCTTCTGACCATTTCTGTTCATCCATATACTGTATTCAGTATCCTTTGGCCATTTCTGTTCATGCAGATACTGCATTCTGTATTCTATGACCATTTCTGTTTGTGCAGATACTGTAGTCAGTATCCTGTGTCCATTTCTGTTCATCCAGATTCTGTATTTGATATCCTGTGACCATTTCTGTTCATCCAGATACTGTGTTACTGTGGCCATTTCTTTTCATCCAGATACTGTGTTCAGTATCTTATGACCATTTTTGTTCATCCAGATACTATATTCCATATCCTGTGACTCTTATAAATCATTGATGTGTATCCATGTGCATTATGCCATATTATGAATCAGCAATGTTTATCTGTGTGCATTATGCCATATTGTGAATCAGTGATGTTTATCTGTGTGCATTATGTCATATTATGAATCAGTGATGTTTATGTGTTTGCATTATGCCACATTATAAATCATTGATGTGTATCCATGTGCATTATACCATACTATGAATCAATGATGTTTATGTGTCTGCATTATGCCATATTATGAATCAGCAATGTTTATCTGTGTGCATTATGCCACATTGTAAATGAGTAACGTTTATCTGTGTGCATTATGCCACATTGTTAAGCAGCAATGTTTGAGTGCATTATGCCACACTGTGAATCAACAATGCTTATCTGTGTGTGTTATGCTACATTGTGAATCAGTGATTTTTATCTGTGTGCATTATGCTACACTGTAAATCAGTGATGTTTATCTGTGTGCATTATGCCACATGGTGAATCAGCAATGTTTATCTGTGTGCATTATGCCACATTGTGAATCAGCAATGTTTATCTGTGTGCATTATGCCATATTATGAATCAGTGAGTTTTATCTCTGTGCATTATGCCATGATGTGAATCATCAGTGTTTTCACAGAAATTACGTTTTATTGGTTTAAAGTTTAAGACAAAATGCTTTTGACTGGAAATGATACATTTATCACAAATTTATAGGTATGTTTGATGTACAGATATGTATCAGTCTACTAACAAAATAGGCAGGTTTGATGTACATACATGTATCAATTCAATAATAAAATATTTAGTTTCAAAGTTTCATCAACTTCACCAATTTGTATTTGTGTCAAAAGAGTATATTCCACTTACGCTTCAGTGAGGTGTGATGTGTCAAAATTAAAAAAATATATCCACTAAATTTAAAACAGTTTGGACGTGAAGACATTTTTCATTTCAGTGTTATGAAAATCCTAAATTTCTTCTGAGATCTGCCAAGAGATAATATAGGGCTTATTTTTGAGGTTTGATCTTGGTTTATTTGTAATTTATATCACAAAAAGTATTTGATCTTGGTTTATTTGTAATTTATATCACAAAAAGTATTTGATCTTGGTTTATTTGTAATTTATATCACAAAAAGTATTTGATCTTGGTTTATTTGTAATTTATATCACAAAAAGTATTTGATCTTGGTTTATTTGTAATTTATATCACAAAAAGTATTTGATCTTGGTTTATTTGTAATTTATATCTCAAAAAGTATTTGATCTTGGTTTATTTGTAATTTATATCACAAAAAGTATTTGATCTTGGTTTATTTGTAATTTATATCACAAAAAGTATTTGATCTTGGTTTATTTGTAATTTATATCACAAAAAGTATTTGATCTTCTCTTTTACAGAAATATATTCTGGACGGATTCTGTTATGAAGACAGTGTCAGTTGCCCTTGATGATGGCCGCTATCAAAAAGTACTCATTAAGGGGAATTTAGACTATCCTTTGTCCATTGCTGTTAATCCTAAACTTGGGTATGATATATTTTGTTTTAAAAATTTTGTCATAAGTATCTAAACTGAATTGAAAGATATTGGCATTTCCTAAAGTTATTCCCAAAACATGGATTGACATAATGATTTCCTGCAATGAAAACATAGAATTATGTAGATACAATTTGGAGCTGGCATCTTAAAATTCTCTATTACAGAGACACTGCAATAATCCATTTCATTCATGTAATTGTTTTATAAGGAAGTACATACAATTAACAGGTTTCCTCATTTTTAATATCTTTTGTATTTGTTATGCTTTTTGAGAAATATCAATATTTTACATGCTATAGGTATATCGTTTTTTTCATCTGCAACATATAAAATAGGTATATTGATTCCTTTAGCTGCAGTGTATAATATAAGTATATGGATTTCTTTAACTGCAGTGTATAATATAAGTATATGGATTTCTTTAAATGCAGTGTATAATATAAGCATATGGATTTCTTTAACAGTAGTGTATAATATAAGTATATGGATTTCTTTAAATGCAGTGTATGATATATGTATATAGATTTCTTTGTAGTGCATAATCGAGGTATATTGATTCCTTTAACTGCAGTGTATAATAGGGTATATGTACTTCGTTCAAGTGCAGTGTATACCATTTGTATGTTGATTTGCTACATACCAACTAATTTTCAATTGAAGACATCAAAACCTTTGTTTAAACTTGAAAATATGTAACACTGTCTTTACTGGTATTTGATGAAAATACTTTACTAAAATAATATATAAAACCTGAGATAAGTTAGTCTTGCAGTATACATTGCACATACATTTGATGACACACCTCACATAGCAGGACAGGTATTACTTAATCTGACACCTTATAACCATACAACTAGGTTTACAAAACAGTCTCACCAGCATAATCTGACACCTTATAACCATACAACTACGATTACAAAACAATCTCACCAGCATAATCTGACACCTTATAACCATACAACTAGGATTACAAAACAGTCTCACCAGCACAATCTGACACCTTATAACCATACAATTAGGATTACAAAACACTCTCACCAGCACAATCACAAGACAAAACAGCACAATCATATCTGAAACTATATTAAAAACCATATACATAACCATACATGCTTACCTCTAATTGTACATGTACATAAAACCTTCTTTATTCTATTTCCATATCATAGACTACTATACTGGACCGATGCTAGAGATCCAAAAATTGAAACATCTTGGATGAGTGGTGAAAATAGGAAAGTTCTCATATCCACACGGCTTGGTCGTCCTTCTGGACTTACCATCGACTATTGGATGAATGATCGTGTATTCTGGTGTGACTCGAAAGAAAACCTGCTGGAGTCCATGAACTGGGATGGATCTGACAGAGTGATAGTAACAGCAACAGGTTACTCAGTTTTTTCTGTTTTCTATGTTTTCTCTGTTTACTACAAAAAAAAATTCTTTAGTTTTTACTCATAGATTCTGATGAAAGGGTTTTGAATGTTGTAAAGAGCTTCCATGCTGTATGCAAATGAATGTGATATAACAATCTACAATGATTAGCAGCAGAAGAACTTAGTTATATAGGGTTCATTGAAATTAAGTAATGTGAATTGTGCACATATTGATAATTTAACAAGATGAGAAATATTGGTAGGGTGGGTTTCTTATTTTAATTTGGAAACCTGGTGGATTATGAATTCTGTCCAATCTTTTTTTTATCACCCGAAATAGCTTTTAAATGTCTTGATGCTCATTAATAGATGAACTAACATCCATCTAATATACATATGTGATCTTAATATCAGTAGAAGTCCTAAGAAATAGCAAGTTGATAACAGCCTCAGTTATCTTTCACATGACCAGACATCTTATTACCTGTAGTGCTACTTACGTTCTCATCATTTAAGTTCTACACAATGAATCATAAAAAGTTTCATAAATTATGCTGTATCCATATCAGTTTGAATTCATACCAACCAGCAGTCTGATTTTAATTACAAGTACTTTTGGCATGAAAACCCTTTCAACTGTAGCAATCTGATCATGATTACAAGTACTTTTGGCATGAAAACCCTTTCAACTGTAGCAATCTGATCACGATTACAAGTAGTTTTGGTATGAGAACTCTTTCAACTGTGGGATTACTTTTTTATCTTTTGTGAATAAAACTATCCCAGCCTTCTATTAGAAAGAGAATGTCATTAAAATTTTTGGATGTGATGGGTGTATATAAATAAGTGTAATTCTCATCCATATACTATGGTCTTAAACGTGTTAAGCACATTTTATTCCAACAATGTATGGCTAATTGTTTATAAGACAGATGCATGGCTAAATGTTTATATGATAGATGTATGACTAGATGTTATACGACAGGTGTATGACTAGAAGTTTATATGACAGGTGTATGACTAGATGTTTATATGACAGATGTATGACTAGATGTTTATATGACATGTGTATGACTAGATGTTTATATGACAGGTGTATGAATAGATGTTTATATGACAGAGGTATGACTAGATGTTTATATGACCAAGGTATGACTAGATGTTTATATGACCAAGGTATGACTAGATGTTTATATGACTGAGGTATGACTAGATGTTTATATGACAGAGGTATGACTGGATGTTTATACGGTGGCCTAAGTAGGTAAAACATCCATCCTGGGTTTGAACCATGGCTAAATCATGCCTAAGACCAATAAAATGGTACTAGCAGTTGCCTTGTTTGGTGCTCAGCATTAAGAGGTTAGTGTTAGGACTGGTTGGCCTGGTGTCAGGATAATGTGACTGGGTGGGACATGATGTTACATGTCTGTGGCATGATGCCCATTACTATAAACTGCCACGCTGCAGACATCATAGCAATATGACTAAAATTGTTAAAGTTTTGTTGAAAATCCAAAAACACAACACACACAAATGTTTATACAACAGATGTATGACTATATGTGTATATGAAAGATGCATGGGTAATTGTTTATACAATGGTTGTATGGATAATTGTTTATAAGACAGATGTATGGCTAATTGTTTATATGAAAGACGTATGTCTAAATGTGTATACAAGAGATGCATGGCTAATTGTTTTTAAGACAGATGTATGTCTAATTGTTTGTAAGACAGATGTATGGCTAATTGTTTATATGAAAGATGTATGTCTAAATGTGTATACAAGAGATGTATGGCTAATTTTGTTATGCGACATGTACAGTTGTTTATATGAAAGTTGTATGGGTAATTGTTTATATGACAGATGTATGGCTAATTGTTTATATGAAAGATGTATGACTATATGTGTATACAAAAGATGTATGGCTAATTGTTTGTACAACAGTTGTATGGCTAATTTTCTTATATGACAGATGTATGGCTAATTGTTTATATGAAAGATGTATGGATAATAGTTTATATGACAGATGTATGGCTAATAGTTTATATGACAGATGTATGGCTAATAGTTTATATGACAGATGTATGGATAATAGTTTATATGAAAGAGGTATGGATAATAGATTATATGACAGATGTATGGATAATAGTTTATATGAAAGATGTATAGTTTATATGACAGATGTATGGATAATAGTTTATATGACAGATGTATGGCTAATAGTTTATATGACAGATGTATGGCTAATAGTTTATATGACAGATGTATGGATAATAGTTTATATGACAGACTATGTTTAATATTATAGGTATTCATAATCCTGTTGGAATTGATGTATTCGAGAGCTTAATCTACTGGGTATCGATGGAAACTGGCCAGTTGATGACAATAGACAAGTTTGGGCGTGGCACAAATACAACACTTCAGTCCGGTCTGCTTTTGCCTAAAACTGCGAAGGTTGCTCATCAGCTTCATGTTGACTTGACTGGTATGCAGATACTACAACCAACTAACATGAAAAATATATATAATGCCAAACTCAGTCAGCTTCATGTTGACTTGACTGGTATGCAGATACTACAACCAACTAACATGAAAAATATATATAATGCCAAACTCAGTCAGTTTCATGTTGACTTGACTGGTATGCAGATACTACAACCAACTAACATGAAAAATATATAATGCCAAATTCATTATCTATGACTTTTTAGTGGTCAAACTCAGTCAGTTTGAAGTATGTTAGATTAATGAAAAACAATCATATCTACTTTGCAACGAAACAGCATGAAATAGATCACACTTTAAAGGAAGTTATAATATGCTTTAATGGTTTATCTAATTTATAAGAAAGTTGTTTTAGTACAGTACAAGGTCAATTCTTTTCCAAAGGTTCATTATATTTCTATTTGGCACAATTTTTATTTGGCGCAAGTTCTACTTGACATGTAAAAACATAGTGATAGAAATGGAGAGAGAAGTGAAATAATAATTTTAATACTTCTTCAAGATTATTGTGTCTTGCCATACATTAGTTTCAAGTGTCTTGCATTGCATTAGTTTCAAGTGTCTTGCCATGCATTAGTTTCACAAATATACAGTGAATTTTCTTACAAATGTAATTTAGTAACTCCTACAGCACATTATGTTGTTATGTTGAGGTGTTATGTAATTACATAGGTTGTAATTCTATCTAGTTCTATTAAATTCTAGCTATCGATCTTTTCTCAACTTTTAGTGAAGAATCGCTGCCCTCGTACAGGAGATCAGTGCAGTCATTTATGCTTACTAATTCCTGGGGGATTCCGATGTGCATGCCCTGAGAAGACTACCTTCAGAGACAATGATATGTTTATATGTGATGCAGGTAGACTTTTGAATGGCTAACAATGCATATGAGCAGCAGATTGGGTTTATATTTCATTGTTGAACAACATTGTTGCCTTGTTCATACAATTAAAATATGCCACACACTATATGAAGCGATTACTTAGTATTCAAATTTACTCACAGCCTTGCATTGCAAAGGGAAGAGAAACATCTTACATAATTTGTATTTGATTAATATTTTTTTTGTTGCTCTGTCCTTTTGTTGCCGCATTTTTTACTTCATTGGACTCCTTTTTTTTTACCTTTATTTATCTTTTCCAAAGATGTCTCCAGACTGATAGATTTCGTCACAAAATAGTCGTTTCTGAGTTTTAGATGTTACGTCTCTTTTTAAAACATACACAAGAAGGCATAAAGTAAATATGCATTTTTCATAAATGATATATTTAGTCAATGTAATTACAATTATGTTATATTTAGTCAATGTAATTATGATTATGTTGTATTTAGTCAATGTAATTACGATTATGTTATGCTTAGTCAATGTAATTATGATTATGTTATATTTAGTCAATGTAATTATGATTATATTATATTTAGTCAGTATTCTTCTGTTCAACTAGATTGTCATACTGTCTATAATGATACCACTCCTGTGGCCTAGTGGTTAGAACGTCCGCCTCAGATGCGGGAGGTCATGGGTTCGAACCCCGGCCGAGTCATACCAAAAGACTTACAAAAATGGTGCTAACAGCTACCTCGTTTGGCGCTCAGCATTAAGATGTTAATGTTAGGACTGGTCGGCCTGGTGTCAGGATAATATGACTGGGTGGGACATCATGCTACATGTCTGCGGCATGATGCCCCAGTGCTAGACATCACTTTAAACTGCCACACTGCAGACATTGTAGCGATATGACTGAAAAATTGTTAAAAGCTACTTTAAAAATCCATATCACACACACACACACACACACTGTCTATAATGAAGCAGTTCTATATATACTTCCATCCTTCACTATTTCCAAAATGTAAAGTTGATCACATTATTTTTTGACACACTTCTATGAATATTGAAGAGTGTCATCTTGGATTGGTTGATTTACTGATTGATTTATTTTAGCTTCTGAAACATCTAAGCCTTTACCAAAAGGATGCGGATGCTGGAATGGAGGCACCTGTATACGTCCTAATGACTCAGACATACTATGCCGCTGCCCTCCAGGTAATATAAAAATAAGCTCCATTTCCCCACTTTTCTTAGGAGACAATATCATTACTTCTTTTTTCACATTACTGTTGTGTTATTAAATTTAATAAATCCATGTCATTATTTTCACTACTATTTGTATTCAGTAAAATCTCATCACATCCAAAATTGTTTAAAGACTTACAGTGGTACAATGTCAAATTCTCAGTTAAGTATTACAGGTACAAAGCAGCTTCACTAAGAAACTTTGTGGTTTTAGTGAATAAACTTAACCTTTTAGCATTATGGAAATGGTCCTTTTAGCATTATGGAATCAGTCCTTTTAGCATTGTGGAATCAGTCCTTTTAGCATTATGGAAACTGTCCTACAATGACAACACAAAGATTGAAGTGATGTTATCAATGTTTCCGCAGAATGTACATTTTCATGTTTTCAGACAGAATCAGGCTGTATGTCTTGGTGTCTTCTCTTTTCTAGGATATTCCGGTGAATTTTGTGAAGAAATTGAACCATCACCAATTACCATTAGAGAGGCCCACTCACTACGTAAGCCATTTGGTTAATGTGTACAGCTTATTTACTTAGATTATAACCTTTCCCATTATATGTTAAGATAGAAACATCACAATGCTGAGGTTTGTATACAAATTTTGTATGCTGACTACAACATTGACGAATATTGAAGAATTGAACCTCTATGCATTCTATTTGAATATTAGATTTTCTTTTTAGTTTAGGTTTATATATACCCCTTCTTTATAAAATGTCCTGTTAAACAGATAAAATAACTTATATATCAATAGATATTGGAAACTAAAATATAAAAATCAAAATGAAGATATTGAATTGATATGTTTTCAAAATTCCATGATCTATTAATTGTATCAATCGAATCACTTGGCATTCTGCTATTTCCTTTGAAAGAAACATTTAGCAAAAACAATTGTTTTAAGAAATGAGAAAGAGTAATAGGTGACTGTCATTGATTAAATTTAAATTTAAATCAGCAAATAATTCTTTTTTTGCAGCAATTGTGGCAATTGTGATACCAGTTACAACTGTGTTCATATTCCTACTTATTTTGTTGGTGATCCTGATAAAGAAGGGCAGGTAAAGTCAGATTTTACGAATGGCTATTGTATTTCATCACCGATGACCTAAAAGTTTATTTAATTATACGATCCACAATAACCATCATTGAATCTTCAATCTTATCAGCTCTTTTTAATTTGCAAATAATAAGAACTCATAATTTGCTTAAGGTCTGTCAGGAACCCAATTAGATAAATGGCAACCAGGTTTTCCCAGCTTTATTACGCTACCTCCACCAATCTACAGACCGACTGGTCTCGCAAGGAAGCTGGTTATACAGTTATTTCTTCATACAAAAATTCACTCATCGATTAAAGATAGATCCACTCTATCTTCATTCTCTCACATGATATCCAAGGATTTAGACCAGAGTTATTGTTATCTTTGACACCTCTATACTGTTTCAGTAATAAGTAGTCCTGACAACATGTTTAGTAAAGCAAAAATTAAATAATTTCGCATTTATATTTTTAATCATTTTGAAATGGTTCATACCTCTGAAGTTATTGTCTTTCTATAACATATTTTACTAACAGACACATTGATACTGCTAAATATTCGGCACATACGTTAAAGTAAAGACAAATATAATCATTGTTTTTTATAATGGCAATTGATAATGAATTGCTGGATGTCAAGACACTCCATATACCAAAACGAATTACTAGACTGAGAAGATGCATCCAGTCTATATACGACCAGATAGCCCTGTAAAGATCATGGTTGACAATCATTTGATGTGTCGGTGTAAGTTCATGCCTGGTTAATTTGTGTTTCAACAGAACAAAACAAATCCAACATAACATTGTGTATCTCATATGATCAGATCTTCTGCAATTAAGTAAGCCAACTCTATGCTATTAAAAAAAAAATTAATGTCCTGCTAACAGGCTTTGGGGATTCACTCTTACTGATACCAAACCATATATATTTATAAACATAGTTGATAATTCAAAGCACATGGTTTAATAAACAATGAGTTGGCCTCCCACAGGGCACCAGATGAAGAAGGTAAATTTGATAAAATCTGTTCTAAACGATGAAGGTATTGGCTGCCCAGCAGATTGCAAAATCTAACTATCATCTTTCTTCTGCTAACCTACCTCAGACATTCAGTCCGTACCAAAGTCCACCAGTTGCCTTATGCAGCAGTTGATAACCAGATAATCAACTTCTCAGTATTGTAAGGGAAATTTTTAAAGGCTATCTGCCTTCGTGTTCCTACTTGGGAAACTCAAAATAAAATCTACAACCTTATTTGGAGGTTAAGTTATTAACAATTTTCTGGTAGCACTTCTACTCGCAGCTGCAAGATGGTTCAAAACAATCAGTAACTTTGTAATTTTTGAAGAGCAGGCCAAAATGTCTTGAATCTACAGATCTGCCATGCAACCATTTTGTATGGCTCCTCTTCTGTATGATGTTTACCTTTCCTGCATTAATCCAGATGGTAATTTAGTCAGATCACTGTATCTCCACTTTTAGATCACAAACACACAATTAAATCTACTACAGCTCCTTGCCGTATCCAGGCAAGTATGACTCTGTAAGAGGAATATGTAGAAACAACCACATAACATCCTACAGCTATCCTGTTCCCTGGCATATGCAGGCAATCACAATTCGTAAAAAAAAAACAACATATGAACACAGCCACAATACGATCACGTTCACTGTCCACAAAAATTAATCTTGTTTTCAGATGATACTCCAGTCATTATCCTCTCTCTTAATGTTTCATCCTATACATTGATTGATCCAATCAACTACTCAGATACTCTTCTGTTTGAATTATATTGGTTAAATAAGTTAGGCTTTTGATTGGCTGATACAGGACCAGTGGTGTAAAATGATTGGATACATTTTGCTTACAGCAAAGAAAAGTCTCAATCTCTTTGCATTTACAACAATCAGTTAAAAATGGGCTAGGCTGAATTGTGAAACTTAACTGAAAGTTATATCTGTTTTATCAAAGCCATTGCAGTTGTCTTCTCTCCTGGATAAACAGTGTGAGTCTAACACGTGATAAAGGGACTAAATGCTTAGGGATAACATTAAATACTGGCTTTCATATAGTTATTCCTAACTTAAAATTTTATAAATATTTGACAGAATACTAATGTGTCATTTTCCAATATTATTCCTTGAGTTCATTTTGTATAATCACTCTGGTTTAGAGTTACAATATTTGTTCAAAATAATTTAATCATTATCTGTTTTGAATTGTTAATTGCATAATTTAACAATGCAGTCTAATTCAAGAATACATTTATTAAAGCAGACGATTTATGCACAAGGCGGGAGATATACAACAGAAAGTAGAAGGTATTGTCACCTACAAAGAGGGAGGGAATGTTCAGATATCTACACCTGCAATGTCTTATGAAACTCCAGAACCATTCAGTGTAAGTTTATCATCTTTCTTCTACAGTGTGATTTCCTATTCATCAATTGTAACAGTCATAGCATCTACTTTATTTGTTAGATAACCAATATTTACAGCAAAAGACATCTTTAACTCTCCTGAAGGGATTGAATATGCCTAAACAATATTTAGAAAGTTATAAATCAAGGTCATCAAGGGTATATTTACAGTATGCTCTCAAGACCACAGCCACATCATCATAGGTCAATCAAGAGTACATTTTTTAATATTCTATCAAGACCACAGCCACATCATCATAGGTCAATCAAGAGTACATTTTTTAATATTCTATCAAGGCCACAGCCACATCATTGTAGATCATTAAGAGTCTTTTTACAGTATGCTGTCATGGCCACAGCCACATCATCGTAGGTCATCAAGAGTATTTTTACACTCTGCTGTCAAGGCCACAGCAACGTCATCATAGGTCATCAAGAGCATTTTTACAGTATGCTGTCAAGACCACAGCCACATCATCATAGGTCATCAAGAGCATTTTTACAGCATGCTGTCAAGGCCACAGCCACATCATTGTGGGTCATCAAGAGTATTTTTACAGTATGCTGTCATACCACAGCTACATCATCAAAGGTCATCAAGAGCATTTTTACAGTATGCTGTCATGCCACAGCTACATCATCAAAGGTCATCAAGAGCATTTTTACAGTATGCTGTCAAGACCACAGCCACATCATCATTGGTCATCAAGAGTATTTTTACACTCTGCTGTCAAGGCCACAGCAACGTCATCATAGGTCATCAAGAGCATTTTTACAGTATGCTGTCAAGACCACAGCCACATCATCATAGGTCATCAAGAGTATTTTTACAGCATGCTGTCAAGGCCACAGCCACATCATTGTGGGTCATCAAGAGTATTTTTACAGTATGCTGTCATACCACAGCTACATCATCAAAGGTCATCAAGAGTATTTTTACAATATGCTGTCAAGACCACAGCCACATCATCATTGGTCATCAAGAGTATTTTTACAGTATGTTTTCAAATCCACATCTGTTCATTGTAGTTCATCAAAAGTATTTTTTCATTATGCTGTCAAGGACATGTCATCATAGGTCATCAAGAGTATTTTTACACTATGCTGTCATGCCACAGCCACATCTTCATAGGTCATCAAGAGTATTTTTTACAGTATGCTGTCAAGGCCACAGCCACATCATTGTAGGTCATTAAGAGTATTTTTTACAGTATGCTGTCCAAGCCACAGCTATATCATCACAGGTCATCAAGAGTATTTTTTTACAGTATGCTTTCATGCCACAGTCACATCATAGGTCATCAAGATTACTTTTACAGTATGCTGTCATGGACATATCATCATTGGTCATCAAGAGTATTTTTACACTCTGCTGTCAAGGCCACAGCCACATCATCATATGTCATCAAGAGTATTTTTCTTACAGTATGCTGTCAAGGCCACAGCCACATCATCATAGGTCATAAAGAGTATTTTTTACAGTATGCTTTCATGCTACAGCCACATCATCATAGGTCATCAAGAGTATTTTTACAGTATGTTGTCAAGACCACAGCCACATCATCATAAGTCATTAAGAATATTTTTTACAATATGCTTTCATGCCACAGCCACATCATCATAGGACATCAAGAGTATTTTTACAGTATGCTGTCAAGGCCACAGCCACATCATCATAGATCATCAAGAGTATTTTACATTATGCTGTCAAGGCCACAGCAATATCATCATAGGTCATCAAGAGTATTTTTACATTATGCTGTCATGCCACAGCCACATCATCATAGGTCATCAAGAGTTTTTCACAGTATGCCTTCATGCCACAGCCATATCATCATAGGTCATCAAGAGTTTTTTACAGTATGCCTTCATGCCACAGCCATATCATCATAGGTCATCAAGAGTTTTTTACAGTATGCTGTCAAGGCCACAGTCACATCATCATAGGTCATCATACAGTATGCTGTCATGGACATTTCATTATTGGTCATCAAGAGAATTTTTACACTCTGCTGTCAAGGCCATGGCCACATCATCGTAGGTCATTTAGAGTATTTTTTTACAGTATGCTTTCATGCCACAGCCACATCATTGTAGGTCATCAAGAGTATTTTACAGTATGCTGTCAAGGCCACAGCCACATCATCATAGATCATCAAGAGTATTTTACATTATGCTGTCAAGGCCACAGCAATATCATCATAGGTCATCAAGAGTATTTTTACATTATGCTGTCATGCCACAGCCACATCATCATAGGTCATCAAGAGTTTTTCACAGTATGCCTTCATGCCACAGCCATATCATCATAGGTCATCAAGAGTTTTTTACAGTATGCCTTCATGCCACAGCCATATCATCATAGGTCATCAAGAGTTTTTTACAGTATGCTGTCAAGGCCACAGTCACATCATCATAGGTCATCATACAGTATGCTGTCATGGACATTTCATTATTGGTCATCAAGAGAATTTTTACACTCTGCTGTCAAGGCCATGGCCACATCATCGTAGGTCATTTAGAGTATTTTTTTACAGTATGCTTTCATGCCACAGCCACATCATTGTAGGTCATCAAGAGTATTTTACAGTATGCTGTCAAGGCCACAGCCACATCATCAAAGGTCATCATACAGTATGCTGTCAAGGCCACAGCCACATCATCAAAGGTCATCATACAGTATGCTGTCAAGGCCACAGCCACATCATTGTAGGTCATCAAGAGTATTTTACAGTATGCTGTCAAGGCCACAGCTATATCATCAAAGGTCATCAAGAGTATTTTTACACTCTGCTGTCAAGGCCACAGCCAGATCATCATAGGTCATTAAGGGTATATTTACACTATGCTGTCATGCCACAGCCACATCATCATAGGTCATCAGGAGTATATTTACACTATGCCACATCATCATAGGTCATCAAGAGTAATTTTACAGTATGCTGTCAGTGCCACAGCCACGTCATCATAGGTTTAGACAATACATATATTATTTTCAGTTATTTACTTGATACTGATTAAAATATTTAATTGGAATTTTTTCACTTTATGTTCATATTCTTACTTTAAATCATGTTTTTGCTTCAGGATTTTGAAATTGAGATTGATTTGTATATGAACAATATTTTATTACCTGTAAATATATGACATATATAGGAAAGAATATGGCTACATATGTACTAATCAAAATTAGTGACAATGTAGTGAATAAAAATGTTAATGTCTTTATTGTTTTTCCCCATAGGCTGAAAACACCTATGCAAATGCTGGCACAAATTTTTCTAATCCTGTTTATGAAACCCTCAGAGGTGGTGACCCTTCATTGACCATTGCAAGTGAAACTGAGCTGCAAACACAAAGCAGTGCCAAAGGGGACTGTGCTGTTTCATATATGACTCTTGAAAACAAGCAGCCAGTGGAAGATCACCTGTACAAGACAATCCTGTTCACGGATAGCAATTCTCATAAAGAAAGCTCATCTCAAAGATTACCTAAGGAAGTGGCTTCATCTAAGTATCTAAAAAAGGATTATGCTGTGAAGAAAATGTTTGCTTACCCTAGAGAGGACACAGGAAAAGATACTGATGGTTTGGTAGCAACCAGTGGAGTATAAAACTTGTCATGTACATATAATGGTATACTTGTGATGTATATGTAATAGTATACTTGTGATGTATATGTAATGGTATACTTGTGATGTACATGTAATGGTATACTTGTTATGTATATGTAATGGTATACTTGTGATGTACATGTAATAGTATACCTGTGATGTACATGTAATGGTATACTTGTGATGTATATGTAATGGTATACTTGTGATGTATATGCAATGATATACTTGTGATGTACATGTAATTGACATTCCTGATGTACATGTAATTGTATACTTATGATGTACATGTAATGGAATTCTTCTGATATACATGTAATTCTATACTTGTGATGTACATGTATTTACATGCTTGTGATGTACATGTAATTGTACAGTTGTGATGTACATGTAATTACATACTTGTTTTGTACATCTAAATTTATACTTGTGATGCTCTTGTAATTGTACACGTGTGATGTCCATGTAATTACATTATTGTGATTTACATGTAATTCTACATTTGTGACATACATGTAATTGTACACTTGTGATGTACATGTAATTGCATACTTGTGATGTACATATAATTGTACACTGGTGATGTACATGTAATTGTATTCTTGTGATGTACATGTAATTGTATAAATGTGATGTACATGTAATTGTATATTTGTGATGTACACATAATTGCATACTTGTGATGTACATGTAATTGTATTTATACCACAGACATTAAAAATAACATGGCTTTTAAAGTGTTGGTATAAAGCAATTTGATATGTCAAATTCTGATCCACCCATGGCGCAATAATACAGATACATAAACATTCTTGGAACTGTGTGCTGTTGGGTCTATTCCTATAGATCAATGATGAATTACCACTCATTAATCATTAGAGAGGTATGAAAATAACAATAAAAAGTAATAATAATTCCCGTTTTCTAAATGAATTTAACATGGTACACAATTTAATCTCAATGCCTTCTTTTTCCGTTTTCCATTCCCCTTTCATGCACAAGGGACAAAATATGGAGAAATCTGGAGTGAGAGAGAAAAAGAAATTGGGCTGGATAAAAACACCTTGAAATTGACATTGCACCAATTAACCTACAATATTGTTCATCATAATGGTATGTTTACACTTCCCTTGGGACCTATCAAAGTGTTTATATAATCGATGATACAAAGTTGCAATTGCCGGTTGACACAGTAAGGTAAATGTCTTGGTTGTGGGGCACAGATATGTAATGTATTTAAGGCTTTGTTAATGTTGTTGTTTCTTAAACCTATTATAAGGTTCTAAAAATTGATTATTATTAATTAAATATGAAAATATCCAAAGGTCGCCCCCCCCCCCTTTCTGTCTCTCTCTGTTGACCATCGTATCAAGATAAGGGTGAAAATCTATGAAAAGATGAGAATAGAGGATTTTCACTTATGTAATACCACAACATCTCTGGACCTATGAAGAATGATGGTAAATGTTAGGTAGAACCAACCAAAGGAAGAGAGAGAAAGAGAGAGATAGAAACAAATTTATGGTTGGTAGTAATGTTAATTAAAGCAGAATAATGACTTAGATCAACTTTAAATATATTAAAATATTTTAATTACCTCTTGTTGTTTCGTCATTTCACTTAGATTCTATTCCACACTAATTTCCTTGCGCTTGTATGTCAATGCATTAATGAATGTTCAGTATTCAAGAATCAGTGTGTCTGTAGGCCTAGTGCTCTACTTTCATTAAAACCATCTTTCATGTATTAATCATAAGTGTAGCTTATATTGATTTAATCAGTGTGAATAAAAATAGAAACTCTAAAATACAAACAAACAACTTATCAATATGAAAAGGTGATTGTGAATAGGCACAAAAAGACAGAACTACATTTTGTAGCAGACACACTCGGCAAGGATGTGAGTTCATTCACCCAGTCAATACACAGTTGCCTCTCATCAATCTAACTCCTTTCAAATGGCAAATATATGTATTTGTATGTGATATAAATAAAATGTATGTATGGTATATATGCTGTATCAATGATATACAACTCGTATAAGTTTTTCATTAAAAGGAAACTCTGCAAGCCTTGTTTCCTTTTAATGAAAAATTTATACATCTTGTGGTATATCATAGAATACTTGGTGTTTTGGTAGACAATAACCTATCATGGACTGAACATATCAAACATATCAGTAAAAAAAGTCAATTCAAGTTTATGGCTTCTCAGTAGAATAAGGCACTTTCTCCCTGAAAGGCACAGAAAACTATTTTATAACAGTTACATACAACCCTATTTAGACTGCTGTAATACAGTATGGGGTAATTCAAATGATGAAAACTTAGCAAAGCTGGCACATCTTCAGAAAAGAGCATTTGGGCTGATATAAATACAGAAAGAAAGCAAGGAAAATTTAGCTGGTAAGTTATAAATATTATCTATTAAAGACCGAATCTGTTTGAGAAAAGCCAAATTAATGTACAGGATATCCAATAATAGTGCTCCTGAATATTTGCAATCACTATTCCTGTATAGACTACCTGGTAACACTCCCCACCTGCGATCCATGTATACCAAACAGTATAAAATTCCCAAACCAAATAAGGAATTATTTTAAAAAAGTTTCCAATACTCTGGAACTTTGCTCTGGAATAGTATTCCAGTTGAGATTAGAAATGCCCACTCTGTTTCCTTCTTCCAAACCCAGTATATCCAGTGGCTTCAGAGATGCAGCTAAGATGAATAAATTCCTTTGTATGAGGGCCTCAAGGTAGATTAGCTCTTAGCTAATTGTGTTACCCTCTTTAAATAAAGTCTTTATTATTATTATTATAATTATTATTATTATCATTGATACAGCGTACATACTATACATATAATCTATATACATGTGGTTCTTTTTATATAGATCAAGAAGCATGAAATGAACTCAAAATCCTTGCTTTTTGTAATTTTGATTGAATTTATTACTGGACTTATTTCGTTTCTATGTGACAAATACAAAAACAAACAAAAAAAAAATGAATGAAAGAAGAATAGCATTGGTTCTATTTATCTAGATGAAGAAGCATTTCATGAAAATGAAATCTTCACTTTGCAATATTAAACAGTATTTAATTTCTATGTGTCAGACAAAAAGAAAAATTGAGACAAAGAAAATGACTTTGAGCATTGACTATTACATCATAGAACAGAATAGCACAGGAAAGTGATATGCATATAGTTTATCAAAGTAAACTGGTGTGTGTGTGTGTGTGTCTATATATATATACACACACACACACAGCACCAGACCATGGAATACTGGGTTGTCAGTTAGAAGTAGAATATTTTATTTGGATGCTTTATGGCACAGCCACATCAGTAGGTCATATTGTGTCAAGGCAATTGGAGTAACGTGGGGTTTGCCCAAGGACTTGACCATACAGAAGCTGACCCAGGCTTGTCAATATGTTTTCACTGCTTGGCAGTAGACATTGATAACCAAGACATTTTCAATCTTCTGAATGATACGTTGTCTAGTGCTAAGTATGGCCACTTCACACACAGACAAGCCCAGTTGAGATCCAAGAATCGGCAAACACTTGTTTCCCTTCATTTTGCATTTCACTTTAATTGACAAGGAGAATTATGTTACTACTTAGATTTAAATGTGTAACACAAAACATGGCAAAACATAAATGGCAAACCACAGACATTATCATGCGGGATACTGAAAGAAATCTTCTACTTTAGTCTGGTATGCATATTGCTGGCAAATATGTTTTAGCCTCAAATAAAAAGAAAATTTGCTTGTTCTGAGTGAATAACTGATTTATTTCAGCTATTGGGTGAAAAACATAAACATTTTTGCTCCTGGCTTTTCCACTCATGAAAATACTGAGTTTTTCACCCACTTAATGAAATATATCTGTTATTCATCCAGAGCAAACAATATTATATCTTTATTTCTGTTAATGTTGATACAAATTGTAACTACCTTGTTCAAATATTTTCAGGTTGTGAGGACAAAATCTTAATTGCCAGAGTGTATATAACCCCACAACAATCCTCTCTCTATGTAGATCCATCACGAGAGTGGATACAAGTCCACCTAGTGATTGTCATTTTTTTTAAACAAAATCTTTTTTATTACTTTTATTTGAATTAATTTGAATATTAAACATAAACAGAATCTTTCACAAAATTTCAATGAGAACTGTTGAAATTTATGTCCATGTTATATAGTGATAATTACCTATGTTATGGACTACCACACGCTTAAACTCTTGTGTAGGTTGTATACAAGATAACACTTGTGTAGGTTGTATACAAGATAACACTTGTGTAGGTTGTATACAAGATAACACTTGTGTAGGTTGTATACAAGATAACACTTGAGTGAAAACTGTTTAAATACTGACTATCGTAGTATGAACACTCCATATTGTAACACATGGTCTATTGCGCCACATGGTATATTGTTATGCATGGTTTATTGTTACACATGGTATATTGTTACACATGGTTTATTCTTGCACATGGTATGTTGTTACACATGGCATGTTGTTGCACATGGTATGTTGTGGTACATGGTATGTTGTGGTACATGGTATGTTGTGGTAATGACCTATGTGTTGGTCCATCTGTCACTCAGGTTATAATAAGCTCTATATATGATTGTAAATATATGACAACTGTTGAAGTAATAAATGCTCAATATGTACATGTTATGTAGTTACAACCACCTATGTGTCAGACCATCCAGTACTCAAGTTCTGATAAACTCGAGATGTGACTGTTTGAGAGTGTAAATCATTCCAGTGATAGTATGTGCCATTGGTCCATTGAGATGTCATCAAATAATTGTAACTGTCTACATGACAATTTTACATAAAAACTTATTGATACCTTCTTCAGACATTTCCAATCATTTAATTATGCATGTCACTTAGTTTCGTATAAATATTATCTTTTCTTTGAGTATGTAAAGTGAACAAATAAAGTTAGTTTTAACATTTTTTCTTTCATTTTGGCATGTTTATTACTGTCACATTCATTACAAAAGTGTGTGAGGTATCATTACACTATGTAAATTCATTATGTATTTAATTCATATTTTGTGATGAAATTCATTGTATTAGTCATATGATCAGATGCACAAAGACCATTTCATTAGTTGGACATTAACTTAGACACCAAGACCATCTTACATTAGTTGGGCATTAACTTAAACACCAAGACCATTTTACTTTAGTTGGGCATTAACTTAAACACCAAGACCATTTTACTTTAGTTGTGCATTAACTTAGACACCAAGACCATTTTACTTTAGTTGTGTATTAACTTAGATACCAAGACCATCTTACTTTAGTTGTGTACTAACTTAGACACCAAGACCATCTTAACTTTATTTGGGCATTAACTTGGACACCAAGACCATCTTTAGTTGGGCATTTCTTGGATACCAAGACCATCTCACATTAGTTGGGTATTAACTTAGATACCAAGACCATCTTACTTTAGTTGGGCATTTAACTTGGACACCAAGACCATCTTACTTATATTTGGGCATTAAACTTGGACACCAAGACCATCTTATTTTAGTTGGGCATTAACTTGGATACCAATAACATCTTACTTTAGTTGGGCATTAACGTGGACACCAAGACCATCTTACTTTAGTTGGGCATTAACTTGGACACCAAGACAATTTTCTGTGGGCACTAACTTGGACACCAAGACCATCTTACTTTTGTTAGGCCCTATTGGACACCATGACCATCTCACTCATGTTGGGCATTAACTTGGGCACCAAGACCATCTTACTTTAGTCGGACATTAACTTGGACACCGAGACGATCTTACTTTAGTTGGTCTTTAACTTGGACACCAATTCTATCTGACTTTAGTTGGATATTAACTTCGATACCAGGATCATATGAATTTAGTTGGGCACTAACTTGGACACCAAAACCATCTTACCTTAGTTGGGTATTAACTTGGACACCAGACCATCTTACTTTATAGTACAAGTCGCATGGGTCATGCAAGTGCATTTACTGATAAAGTTTAAAAAATAATTTTGTTTTTAAAATTTAATAATAATAGAGTTATAAAAAAGTTTTTTTGATCATGATTTTTGAGTGATCTACACATTAATTGTCATAACAAAATTTCTAGATGAAAATCAATCACTAAGGACTTTTACGATGGCAGTTCAGCATTACACTGGGTCAAAAAAGTTGATATTGGATTGAACTATTACTAGTGCAGGGGGAATCAAGGTATGATCATCTGAACAAGAAGTAGATGCATCTTCAGTTGTCTTATGTATGGATGTTCAGCTATGAATGGGATAGAGGAGTAACATACAATAAATTTTATTCTTAATTATACATATTTCTTCAAAATGATAATTTAGCATAATTTAAAATTTAACTAAAATAAGTGTGAATTTACAGCAATTTTCTAGTCTCTATGTGCATAAAAGCACATATATTTTATGTATGAATTGAAATAAAAGACATGACATACCATACAGAAGATATATACTAAGTTACATAATTGCCTCCAATTTATTGGAATTGTGCTCAGATTTTTTCCTGTGGGTGTTTTCCTAGGCTTTGTTTATAAATGACAACATTGTCATGTCCCTGTTTATGTTTCTTGTACAACTTCTTCCCAACCGCAGGCACATTCAGTCTTACATAATAGCAAATGACAAAACTGGTTTAAAAGAGATCAGCCTGCTTGCTTGATCGTGCCTAAAAATGTCAAAGTATGTTATCATTGAATTTGCCATTAAAGATTTTTCAAGGAATTGATAATCTTCAACGGAATTTTGATGGAAATGGCATGAAATAAAGTGAATAAACACCATTTAAAGGTATGTGTAATACAATTCTCCAAAATGATACCTGTAGCTGCGAAAGTGACTTAGATCACATACGTGATCTGTGTGACTTGTACTATAGTTGGGTATTAACTTGGACACAAAGACCATCTTACTTAAGTTGAGCATTAACTTGGACACCAAGACAATCTTATGTTCGGCTCTAGCTTGGACACCAAGACCATCTTGCTTTAGTTGGGCATTAACTTGGACACCAAGACCGCCTTATGTTGGGCATTGACTTGGACACAAAGACCATCTTATATTGGGCATTAACTTGGACACCGAGACCATCTTATGTTGGGCATTAACTTGGACTCCAAGGCCATCTTATATGAGTACTAACTTGGATACCAGGACCACCTTACTTTATTTGGGCATTAACTTGGACGCCAAGACCAACTTATGTGGGTGCTAACTTGGACACTAAGACCATCTTACTTATGTTGGGCATTGACTTGGACACCAAGACCATCTTATGTTGGGCATTAACTTGGACACCAAGGCCATCTTATATGAGCACTAACTTGGATACCAAGACCACCTTACTTTATTTGGGCATTAACTTGGACACCAAGACCAACTTATGTGGGTGCTAACTAGAACACCAAGACCATCTTATGTTGGGCATTGACTTGGACACCAAGACCATCTTATGTGGGCACTAATTTGGACACCAATACCATCTTATGTTGGGCATTAACTTGGACACCAAGACCATCTTAGGTGGGCATCAACTTGGAGACCAAGATCATCTTACGTATGTTGGGCATTAACTTGAACACCAAGACCATCTTACTTTAGTTGGGTATTAACTTGGACACCAAGAACATCTTGTATGGGGCACTAACTTGGACACCAGGACCATCTTACTTTAGTTGGACATTAAATCGGACACCAAGATCATCTTGTATGGGCACTAACTTGGACACCAAGACCACCTTACTTTAGTTGGGTATTGACTTGGACAGAAAGACCATCTTATGTTGGACATAACTTGGACACAAAGACCATCTTATATTGGGCATTAACTTGGACACCAAGACCATCTTAGGTGGGCATCAACTTGGAGACCAAGATCATCTTATGTATGTTGGGCATTAACTTGAACACCAAGACCATCTTACTTTAGTTGGGTATTAACTTGGACACCAAGAACATCTTGTATTGGGCACTAACTTGGACACCAGGACCATCTTACTTTAGTTGGACATTAAATTGGACACCAAGATCATCTTGTGTGGGCATTAACTTGGACACCAAGACCACCTTACTTTAGTTGGGTATTGACTTGGACACAAAGACCATCTTATATTGGGCATTAACTTGGACACCAAGACCATCTTAGGTGGACATCAACTTGGAGACCAAGATCGTCTTACTTATGTTGGGCATTAACTTGGACACTTTAGCTGGGTATTAACTTGGACACCAGGACCATCTTATATTGGGCACTAGCTTGGACACCAGGACCATCTTACTTGAGTTGGATATTAACTTGGACACCAAGACCATCTTACTTTAGTTGGGCACTAACCTGGACACCAAGACCATCTTATTTTAGTTGGGCACTAACTTGGATACCAAGACCATCTTATGTGGGCACTAATTTGGACACCAATACCATCTTATGTTGGGCATTAACTTGGGCACCAGGACCATCTTAGGTGGGCATCAACTTGGAGATCATCTTACATATGTTGGGCATTAACTTGGACACCAAGACCATCTTACTTTAGTTGGGTATTAACTTGGACACCAAGACCATCTTATATTTGGCACTAGCTTGGGCACCAGAACCATCTTACTTTAGTTGGACATTAACTTGGACACCAAGATCATCTTATGTGGGCACTAACTTGGACACCAAGACCACCTTACTTTAGCTGGATATTAACTTGGACACAAATACCATCTTATGTTGGACAATACTTGGACACAAAAGACAATCTTATGTTGAGCATTAACTTGGACACCAAGACCATCTTATATGAGCACTAAGTTGGATACCAAGACCACCTTACTTTAGTTTGGTATTAAGTTGGACACCATAACATTCTTATATGGGCATTAACTTTGACAAAAGACCATCTCATATTGAGTATTAACTTGGACACCAAGACCACCTTATGTTGGGCATTAACTTGGACACCAAGACCATCTTACTTTAGTTGGACATTAAGTTGGACACCAAGGCCGTCTTACGTGGGCATCAACCTGGACATCAAGACCATCTTATGTAATACCTGTAACAGGTATGTGGGAGAAATAACAAAGTTATGTCTCTTTGGGTTCTTGTACTTTAATCACACTTGATGATGACTAAATGAATCTCCAGAAGAAGAAGAAGAAGAAGAAGAAGAAGAAAAGATGATGAATAAGAAGAAGACCTAAAACATATACACATGAAATAAATACATAAATAAATAATTAAAAGTAAACGAATCTATCACTCATGGACAGTTCACAAAATTATAAGGCATGGAATTGTTATAAAACTATCACAATGTAATTGCTAAAAGTGTACCAGCGCTGTGTAGTAATCTGATCTGCAATAGTTATTTTCTTCAATACCATTTGCAAAGTATTGAGTAATATATTGCAGTTAGAAATGTTGAAGTTGACTCCTGGAGAATTGTTGGAGGAGTGAACAATGGAACAGGGAACTTGTTAATGTAGTCATGTGCAATGCAAGCAACTCGCATAATATGCACTTACCATATGTACCACAGAACATGTATATGAACATTGGACATCACTGTACTGAATCTGTAACACCACAGTACTAAATGCTTACAAACAGATAACACTAACAAACGGCGGTTTACACTTATGTTGGACATTAAGTTAGACATCAAGACCATCTTACTTATGTTGTGCTCTATTGGACACCACAACCATCTTATGTTAGGCATGAACTTGGACTTGTGGAATGCGTATAGTAGGTACATTTATAAGAAATAAACCCTGTACCATTAAAAAGGAAAATTAACATACTATTCAGTATTGTATTCTTCAACTTAAACAGCTAATTTAGCTACTTAATTCATTTATATTTATATTTAGAAAATAATTAGTTATGAATGCATCTATGATATTAAGTCATTAAAATAATGTTCTGACCATGAATTTTGCCCTTTATAATATTCCAGGTATCTCTACATTATTAATACAATGTGTTCACCATGGGTTTTCCCCTTTATAATATTTCAGGTAACACAAAAGTAATTAAGTTATATATTTTCCTCATTTTTATACATCTTTGATAAATTCCAGTGCTTTAGTTAAAGCTGAGATGTACCACTACTATGTTGTATATGTTATGCACTTGAACCAGGACACAACACTATCCCAAAATCAACAAAGGCTTTGCTAATTTGGACACAACACTATCCCAAAATCAACACAGGCTTTGCTACCTGGACATAACACATCCCAAAATCAACACAGGCTTTGCTAACCTGGACATAACACATCCCAAAATCAACACAGGCTTTGCTAACCTGGACACAGCACATCCCAAAATCAACACAGGATATGTTTCATCTTCTGGAAACAGTAGTATTTGGATGAAATGGCTGGAATTATTTATCACCCATGACTTGTCTGGAACTGCATGAAACACACTTCTCTGCTTCATCGTCCTATGTAAAAGAAAGAGGCTGAACCCAACAAACTTGTTATTTTCTGTTGAGACTTTACTGATGCTTTCCGTTGAATGCAAGTCTGCAAGGCCGTGTGTGTGTGTGTGTGTGTGTGATAAAGTAATATAAATCATACAGAAAGCTATCAGTAACATTTTATATCTTTCTGTTGACTTCTTTTCATATTCATGAAGGAATACTATACTTCTTCCCAGCCCAGGTCGATATGGATTAAAGAGAAATGAGTTTTTAAAGAATCTTTACATTGTATGAAAGTTTATTGCTAAACATTGCACTGTGCACTTATTGTGCAGTAAATCTAACGGGATTAAACATTGAAATGCAACAAACATTACCTCCCCTTCAAAAAACAGTATACAATTTTTATAAGTACTTTAAATAAATACACTCGTAATAAACATACTCTATATATAAATTTGAATACAATTTTTATGGTAAAGCTAAAGGACATATATAATATAAATAATTGTTGCAGGTTTGGTCACAAATGAATTTATGTACCAAAAATAAGAACTCTATTTTAGCATATTTTTAAAACCTTTATTACCATTTGCCATTAATTTTTAATAGAAATTGAAAATTTTAAGGCGTATTGCATACATTTTGTGACAAACATGGAAACATAAAATATATATTTACATTTATTCTCCAAGGACGTTTATTGTAACTTTAAACAATCTAAAAACTCGACTTTTCTCATTACAAAACGTAATGTATTCGTTTACTTCATGTGCAAGGAATTATCATGACACACAGGGGTACATTAATAACGTGAAGATTCAGATGGGCAATATGTAACATACATTGTCAGACAATAACCTACAAGGATGACAATTCTGCTGATGATGATGTTGATGACAGTCTATTTCTCACACGATCATTACAACAAAGATATTTGACATTCTGTGATATGGTATTTTTAGTAACACTATTTAGGAGATTAAGGTGATGGTGACTTTTATGAAAGCTATTGTTATAAATTGCAGTCATTGTATGCTACTGTCTCTCAATGTGAGATTTGTTATTGTATTTTTCAGTGAAAACTAATCCCAAATGATGCAAACTATTGCATTTTACAGTGAAAACTAATCCCAAATGATGCAAAATATTGCATTTTACAGTGAAAACTAATCCCAGACGATGCAAAATATTGAATTTTACAGTGAAAACTAATCCCAAGCGATGCAAAATATTGCATTTTACAGTAAAAACTAATTGCAAACAATGCAAAATATTGAATTTTACAGTGGTAACAAATTCCAAACGATGCAAAATATTGCAAAATATTTCATTTTACAGTGAAAACCAATCCCAGACAATGCAAAATATTGAGTTTTACAGTGAAAATTAATCCCAAGCGATGCAAAATTTTGAATTTTACAGTGATAACAAATCCCAAATGATGCAAAATATTGCAAAATATTGCATTTCACAGTGAAAATTAATCACAGACGATGCAAAATATTGCATTTTACAGTGAAAACAAATCCAGACGATGCAAAACTTTGCATTTTACAGTGAAACCTAATCCCAAGCAATGCAAACTATTGCATTTTACAGTGAAAACTAATCCAGATGATGCAAAATATTGAATTTTACAGTAAAAACTAATCCCAAATAATGCAAAATATTGAATTTTATAGTGAAAACCATCCCAAACAATGCAAAATATTGCATTTTACAGTGATTACAAATTCCAACGATGCAAAATATTGCATTTTGCAAGGTAAACTAATCCCAGACAATGCAAAATATTGCATTTTACAGTGAAAACTAATCCCAAGAGATACAAAATATTGCATTTTACAGTGAAAACTAATCCCAAGAGAGGCAAAATATTGCATTTTACAATGAAAACTAATCCCAGACAATGGAAAATATTGAATTTTACAGTGAAAATTAATCCCAAGCGATGCAAAATATTGCATTTTCAATGAAAACTAATCCTCAGTGATGCAAAATATTTCATTTTACAGTAAAAACTAATCCCAAACAATGCAAAATATTGAATTTTACAGTGAAAACCATCCCAAACAATGCACAATATTGCATTTTACAGTGATAACAAATCCCAATGATGCAAAATATTGCATTTTACAATGAAAACTAATCCCAGACAATGCAAAATATTGCATTTTACAGTGAAAACTAATCCCAAGAGATGCAAAATGTTGCATTTTACAATGAAAACTAATTCTAGACAATGCAAAATATTGAATTTTACAGTGAAAATTAATCCCAAGCGATGCAAAATATTGCATTTTCAATGAAAACTAATCCCAAGCAATGCAAAATATTGCATTTTACAGTAAAAACTAATCCCAGACAATACAAAATATTGAATTTTACAGTGATAACAAATCTCAAATGATGCAAAATATTGCAAAATATTGCATTTTACAATGAAAACTAATCCCAGACGATGCAAAATATTGAATTTTATGGTGAAAACTAATCCCAAGTGATGCAAAATATTGCATTTTACAGTAAAAACTAATCCCAGACAATGGAAAATATTGAATTTTACAGTGATAACAAATCTCAAATGATGCAAAATATTGCAAAATATTGCATTTTACAGTGAAAACCAATCCTAAACAATGCAAAATGTTTAATTTTACAGTGAAAACTAATCCCAAGCGATGCAAAATATTGCATTTTATAATAAAAACTAATCCCAGACAATGCAAAAGATTGAATTTTACAGTGATAACAAATCTCAAACGATGTAAAATATTGCAAAATATTGCATTTTACAGTGACAACTACTCCCAGATGATGCAAAATACTGAGTTTTACAGTGAAAACTAATCCCAAGCGATGCAAAATATTGCATTTTATAGTGAAAACTAATCCCAGATGATGCAAAATTTTGCATTTTACAGTGAAAACTAATCCAGACAATGCAAAATATTGAATTTTACAGTGAAAACTAGTCCCAGACGATGCAAAATGATTATTTACTGATAACTAAGACAAACCTGGCAAAGATCCCCTCTGTCATGTTGAAGTCAAGTCAATTTGTGTCTTTTATGCTGTCTCAATGAATACAATGTTTGACAACATATATATATATCTCAATTCACTTGCACTCACAGTTATTAATGTGTCGTTTCATGCCCAATATATCTGTATGCTTTTAGAGTGTGGATCTCAGTAGTTATAACCTACAGGCTTAAGTCCTTTGGGATAAACATAGGCCAAGGGCCTTAGTTAGTTGCACTTCTTATATCCTTGTTTCATATATATATATATATATATATATATATATATATATATATATATATATATATATATATATATATATAACCCAGGGGTACATCCCTGACAACATTACTATTCCCAAGAATAAACATCAACTTTATAATTGAATTCGTGCTTCAAGGCTGAAACAATATGAACATGGTGGTCAACTAAATATTTAAATTATAACAATATGAACATGGTGGTCAACCACATATTTAAATTATAACAATATGAACATGATGGTCATCCACATATTTAAATTATAACACAAAGTGAAAGGAAAGAGCCAAAAGATAATCCAGTTGAAATATTTATGAGCGTGAGACAGAAAGAGAGTGAGAAAACTCTCATTCTATATCGTATCCACCTGTGATTCCTGCAGCTGAAAAAAGTCCCAAAGTAATCGGAAATTTCCGTTTTTTTTTTGTTTTTTTTTTATCAGATATGATCTTTTTCTAAAGCGACCAAACTCAATGCCTTTGATAATTAACCCATATTCTCCACATTTATTATGTGTGTATTCTTGCTTGACCATATATAAATCAAGTGTAATGGAAACGTTGAAAATGCAGCGGTATTTAAAATGTCATATATCCAGCGGTATAGAGATTGGCAAACTGGTAGCATTTGTTCCTTTCTCACGTATATGAAATAGAAATAGAATTTCACATATGTGAAATAACTATGTGGCATGCATACACAAACCTTTTCAATTATATTGAAAGTTTTTTTTTTTTTAAACGTATGTGGAATATTCTTTTCTGAGATGCAAAATTCTTTACCCTGTATGTGCAATTATTGTCAACATATAATACTTATATAAAGCATGTCCATGTGTTAATTACTTATTTTTAAAAATTTGGAAAGAATTTTCATATTTGTATAAAGAGTTGCACGACTATGAAATAAAGTCATTTTACATTAGTAACATTTGTGTTTAGATACATGTAATCAGGAAGGCACTGGTATAATGTGTTGGTGATTTTGAACCTTTACTTTAACACTTAACCGAATCTGATGCAGCCGAGAATTGTAGGCTAATATGTTATATCATCTTCGCTAGTCATGGTTCCAACGTGTTAACCAGATCTACACCTTGGCGAATCGATCAGAGATTTGAGTGGTTTGTCATAAAGACATCGACTGGATTTCATGAGTTGTCTCCCTTAGTATGTAATGCCAACTAACAGCGGTGCATTGTTTCACTGTATATCGCCGAAAATAGTGGAGTAAATTGACCTCAAAAGGATACTTTTTAAGTTTAACAACGAAACTATGACTACGTACCAAAGAGAAGATATCACATGTACATTTAAGGGAACGGATGTATTTGTACAAACACGGACCGGCAGTGGAAAACTGCTTAATTATTAGTCCATTCCAGCTGTGTGCTCACTTTGTATCGATCTTGTAGGAACTGTGTTCAAATTTGACAACTTGATTTGATTGGATACGGTGGATTCACAGACCCATAGCACTGAATTACATGATCTATCCGCCAAGGCATAACTATGGTTAACACGTCGGAACCTTCGCTAGTGAACATGATATTATACTACTGTTACGTGTAGACTCGTGCAAATGTAACAAAAGAAAAGAATGAAGTCAACAAGCTTTGTAAATTTTAACAAAATAATTTATTTCTCTAGAAAGAAACAAGGTAAAAATATGAAATAGGACTTACGATTTGTGAATATAATCCAAAATTTAATCATAGAATTGAAAAATATTTGTCCTATCACTAAACAGTTCTAACTGAATCCAGGTTCGAATCTCTATGAAGTTCTAATATGGAAGGCGATGACGTCAGATGAGGTCGTTGTACTGATGGCAACAGATCCTCGTTGAATAACAATTTATAATGTTAAGGTTTAGAATTCCAGAATAAATTTCTATTGTATGTCTTTGTCCCAGAACTTTTATAAAGAAAGAGCACTAGTATAGTTTTCTAGAGAATAAATTATTAAATTCCAAAAAATAGATGAACTTCAGAACAAGCTGGCAAGAACAATAAAAACCTCTTGACCAATCAAGATTTCAAATACGACTGATAAATCTACTAGAGAGCGTCTGTTTTAAGCCGCGATATTAGATCACATGGTGGCTCACGTGATAGGGCGACGTGATCTCTAATTTGAACAGCGCAGTAAAAAAAATGACAATTATCACGTAAGCAAGAATAGCCCTATCTAAGAATCAGATTTCCACGCTGGAAATGAATTTAAAAATGAAACTGTTTACAACAGACTGACACGTCGGTTGAACATGACCTTGGTAATAGCCAATCATTTTCGCTTAGTGTTTACAAAACGTACTCTTTGCAAGTCTCACTAAAAAACCGTTATAATTACTGGAAAGTAAAATGTCTAAACGTACTGGCTCTATTCGTTTCAGTCGGAAACGGGGCTCTGTCCCAGTAATAGAGAAAAGATGTGAACGGTTGTTTTAACAGTCGTTGTAACATAATTTACAATGGATGGATAACACTATGTAACACAATTTCTGTTCCTGGATAGTAAGTGTTATTTCGTAATTGCTTATGCCTAACAAGTATAGAAAATGGCTAATATTTCCCACAAACCTTGCTTTTGTGACCAGGACAGTGATATTTTGAAATCTACCTATTTCCAATGAGAAAATGGGCGAATTTGTGTCTTTTTGTTCACATAAAATCAGAAAACAACAACATATCAATCAAAGTTAACATGTATTTATACTAAAGTAATACAAAAATGACCACAAATGATTTAGAGGTGAGTACTATTTCGAGATTTACGATCATACTGTAAATTACTTTCACGAATCAGCCCCTAAATGTTGTTTCCCATCATGGTCTCGTTATACTGTCCTTGTTAGGGGCGTTCAAAGTCCAGTATATCCTGGTGGAAGCGCTAGCCTTGCTCCTCCGAAAACGATCCCATGTTTTCCTTGAATTTATCAAGATAAGCATCAACGATATGGACTTTAAGGGACATCCTGCAGCCCATTGTGCCGTACTTCTTCACCAGAGTCTCAACCAGCTCCATATAGTTTTCGGCCTTTTGATTGCCCAGGAAGCCACGAACCATTGCGACAAAGCTGTTCCAAGCCGCTTTCTCCTTTACTAGAGAGCTTCTTGGGGAATTCATTGCACTCCAGGATCTTCTTTATCTGTGGTCCGATGAAGACACCGGCTTTGACCTTTGCCTCAGACAGCTTAGGGAAGAAGTTTTGAAGGTACTTGAAGGCTGCCGACTCCTTATCTTGAGCTCTGACAAATTGTTTCATAAGGCCCAATTTAATGTGCAGTGGTGGCATCAGAACCTTCCCGGGGTCCATCAGTGGCTCCCACTTGACGTTGTTCCTCCCCACAGGGAACTCAGTCCGCTGTGGGCAGTCCTGCCTGTGGTAGTGCGCCTTGGTGTCCCTGCTGTCCCAAAGGCAAAGATAGCAGGGAAATTTTTGAAAAACCGCCTTGGAGACCCATCAGGAATGCCACCACCAGCGGTACTCAACATACTTCAAGGCGTCCAGCAAAGTCTTAATGCTGTTGTAATCTTCTTTGAGGTGCACCGAATGAGCCAGGGGAAGAGACGGGTACTTGTTCCCATTATGGAGCAGCACGGCTTTGAGGCTCCTGGATGAGCTGTCAATGAAGAGGCGCTACTCATTCTGGTTACAGGAGATTCCGATTGCATATAACAGACTGGTCACATTGTGGCAGAAGCAGAGCCCATATTGACGGGTGAAGAAGCTGGAAAAAGCTTGGTGACGCTTCCACTGATCTGCGACTTGCACATTTTTATCCAACAGTTTCCACTGCTTGAGCCTAGACGTCAAAAGCTCGGCATTGGACTTGGTGGGACCAAGATCTCTGATCAAGCCGTTGAAGTCTTTTTGGTTGGGGTAGTATGGGTTTCTCTCCTCAGCTCCACCTCTGAAATTGTCATCTGGATCTACAACGTCTTTCTCGCTCTCTGACGTGCTGCTCTCTTCTAACGACGGTTGCTCTCTCCTAAGGAGTGGGTAGGTGGAGCTCAGGGCAGTGTGGCACCGGGGCGTGGGAGGAAGGAAGGTCCGGATACGTGATAGCAGGTGCATTCTTGCCAGTCCGACGTTTGGAAGGGTCCACCATGCAGAAGTAGCAGTTGCTTGAGTGGTCAATGGGTTCCCGCCAAATTCTTGGGATAGCAAACTTCATGGCTCTCTTTTCCCCTCTGTGCCATCCTACAAAAACACATTTATTGCACCCATGACTAATGTGTAAGAGATTCTCGCAACATTTTTCATATATGATATATTTGTTCAATAACACTGAAAATTGTAAAACATTTGAAAATTAAAATCTTTTACAACTTTAAAAATTTTAACAAATTT
>JAECUM010093763.1:0-94692 GCA_016617855.1 Megalonaias nervosa | reverse complement strand
TGTTCTATCCAGTACTCACTAATCCGGAAAATGTTCTAAGGTAATCTGAGAGAAGCTTGTACAATGCTTTTGTGCAACTGTGATAACAACTGAATTAAACAGAATTATTAATCCAACTGTTTTTGCTTCAATGTAATATCTTGAATGTAGACTATCACTGAAGTCCTCTAAAGTTTCAGAAATAATTTAGACACTTGTAAGGCAATATGAAGGATAGGGTAAGTCCAAAGTAAACCATTTGCTTTCCCCTACCGGAACCGGGAGCCAAGCCTGTCGTAGCGCATATGTCGACATTATCAAATCCTTGAACATAATCACACAATCCCAAAGGTAGTGACTGATTAAATCAATGATTATTCTGATCTGCTATATCCAACGAATGTATAATTGTAAATCACTATTTTCCTCTTAAAGACTCTTACGAACGCTGTGTATAACTGAAAGTACAAAACATAGTTCGTGTATCTTCATTGTATAGTATTCTTTTGCTTTTTAAATAAACAATCTCTCATTCCGAGTTACTTACAAAATTTCTAAACAACTAAACCTTATTATTTCGACATAACTCATACCTGTAAACAGAAACAGTCCTGCTCTAACCTTCCTATCTCATTGAACTAATGGCAATCGTACTTTGATTTGCCACGCTTGTTTACGCGACCTACAATTAATACTCTCATGCCATTTTGACCTGCTTCAGTTGTTGGTTTCACTTTAGAACGACTTTGTTTTGCATGAGTATAAATTTACTTTTACGATAATACTATCCATTGTTTACCATTGAAGTAAACAATATAAGCTATAACTTAATAATTTCAAAGTACATAAATAAGAATTATATAATAAATTCAAAAGATGATACATAATTCTGTAACAGTACAAATGTTCTTTAGGTCCTGTAGGTAGTTGTTTTTTTTGGGGGGGGTTGGGGTTGGGGGGATATTCATAAAGTGACTATCCATTGCTGTCCACCTTACAAGACTTTCTTTTCCCTTTGGCGCACAATAATTCTTAAATAAAATTCTATCCGCAACTTCGAGGTCAATCGCAAGGCAAACTTCCCAAGCTCCGGTGTTAGCAAAGATGTGCAGAAAGAAACGTACAATTCATTCCTTTGCTTCAATCGGAAATTTATCGGCTAATTCCGCACAAAAAAGTGCTGGATGTAAGTAAGCGCAGTAATTTACAGAAAAATCATACATTATGTTCGCCAAAAATGTCTTCGGATTATACCTCGACTGTCAATCGAAACATTGCTCGGCCATTTTCGTCAGACCGTGAAATAATCTCCAAAAAAAAATTGTACTTTTACAGAAAAAGCTATCGAGACATCTCTCGGCCATTTCCCTCAGATCATGAAATATTTCGGAAATAATTGTTGGATTACACATTGTCTATATTTAGTCATTCGCCTCTTGTGGATGGCGGATGGTACCACCTATGTTTCATCAGCAAAAGCCAATAAGGTTCCGACTGTGACTTTTGTCGCCTTCCGCCTCCATATTGTTCATGCAAACAAAATTAGTTTAGAATATAGTTCACGGTGGGGAGGAATTTATATCCAAGATTTCTTTCTCGACTTAACGGAGGTTTGTGGGGAGAGGGTCCAACCGCACGAAGGTGCGCTCGGAATATCTCCGGGATATTTCCGTCAGGTCAGGAAAAACTCGGAAATAGATATACGAATATATATCATTTTGTTTGTGCTTGTTCATTCGCCATTGGCGATGTGCACCACATATACTACGACAGCAAAGGACGAGACTGTTCCAATTGTAAATGTGTCTCCTTCCGCCGCACTATTGTTTCATAAGAACGAAAATAGTTCAGAATAGAACTTTTTGGCGACGAATTACATTTGATGTTTCTTTCCCGCCTTGACAGATAAGGTCGAGGCTGTTCCGATTGTGCCGATTGCTGACATTCGGACCACTTCAGTTATTTATGAAACAAAGATTAGCCAAGACGTTGTATTCGTAACTGCTCAGTCAATAAAATCATCACTCGCAACTTCGAGGTATATCATACGGATCCTACCTCGAATGTCGAACAGTTTTTTCATTCGTATCCCCTCGGTCAATTCTACCGTCAATCTAAACTAACTCTAGCTTCCATGCCGTCCTGGAATTACTGCACCATGGTGATACATTTCCTTGGGCATCCGTACTTGGCCATGATCTTCCACAGGTCCACTCTACTAACATTGGTTAGGTCGACATAGGTGGCGAAAAGATCAGCATTCTGCTCCTGGCTCTTCTCTTGTAACTGCCTAGCAGAGGACACCATGTCAATGGTTCCACGCTTCTTCCGGAATCAATACTGGATTTGTGGTAAGAGTCCTTGGTCAAAGTGTGATGTGAGACGGTTGAGAAGACTCCTGGCGAGTATCTGCCTGCAATGGAGAGCAAAGAGAAACCTCAATGGATGTCACAGGACTGATAATTTTCTTTGCGCGTTTACATGTCTATAACAGTAGCATCCCTGAATTCCCGTAAGATCGTTTCTTTTTGTCACATGAGCTGAAACAACTGATGGAACTTTCAGTCAGAGCTGCACCGCCTTCCTTTTATATCTCTGCTAAGATTGAGGCTGAACCAGGAGACTTGCCGCAAAAGAGAAGACGTATCTCTTTCTGGGTCTCTAACCGGGTTGGTGGATCATCGAGTGATCCTTTGACTGGCAACTGGGGACGACTATCAGTGGCTTCATCACTGATGGATGTTGAGCGGTTCAGGACGCAGTTGAAGTGCTCAGCCCACCTTTTGAGGCTCTTCTCTTTGTCAGTGATCAGCATGTTCTCATCCGCACTGAGGGGCCATAGACTTCATGCAGCGCGTCATAAATCTTCTTCATACCATGTTTGTCAGCGTGGCTTTGGATCTCATCACCTTTGTTACTCAGCCAAGAGTTCTGCATTTGCCGGAGTTTCTGTTGAACGGTCCTACAGATGTTATTGAAGGCATCTTTCTTTTAGGTGGACTTTAAATTACTTACGTACGCTTTTTGGAAGCGATGTTTTTCAGCCAACTACTGCTTAATGTCGTCGCAATTCTCATCAAACCAGTCCTTGTGCTTTCTGGAGGAGGGCCCTAAGACCTCTGTAGCGGTGTAGGATAGAAGACGGTTTTATAGAGTGCTGACAAAAGGTCGTTTTGGAGTTGGAGTTCTTTAGTTTGGTGATGTTCAGCCGTTTCGGAATCTTCTTGCCTTGCGAGCGTCTCTTATGTTGGTTACGGATGTTTAGCTTGGAGACTATAAGGTGGTGGTCAGTTCAACATTCTGCACCACACGTGGACTTGGTCACCCGTACATCCTGCCTGTCCCTCTTCCTGACTATCACCTAGTCGATGAGATGCCAGTGCAGTTCATGCTCTTCGCAGGTCTGAAGCAATAGAACACCATTGCTGTTGTAGCGGCCGACGCAAAACTTTCCAATGACCCTTTCCCAGGAGGTGTTGTCAGAGCCAACTCTTACATTGAGGTCACCAAGGATAATGAACTTACCAGATTTGGGAACAGAGGTTTTGATAGACTGGAATTCTTCATGAACATTTTCCATTACCTCAACGGAATGGCCATGGTTGGAACGAAGGCACTGATGATCGTGACATGGTTTCTTCCATTCGACACGGGGAGTTTCATGGTCATAAACCTGTCGATCAGACCCTATGGAAGTCCAGCTAGTTTGCTAATTAACACTGATTTCACTGCAAAGCCGACTCCGGCCTCGCGTCGCTTCTCACTTCCTCTTACACTCCAAAAGAATGTGTAGCCAGCGCCGATTTCACAAACATCGCCCTCACCTACAAGGCGGGTTTCACTCAAAGGCTCCAATGTCGATGTTGATCTGGCTAGCTCTCTGCCAATCAGGGCAGTTCTGCTCGGAGGTCTGTCAGCATCACTTCTGTCCAAAAGTGTGCACACGCTCCATGCGCCAAGGACGAGAACAATGATCTTCATCTTTTTCTTTGTAGTATTTCCGCCGCTGATGTAGGGTCTCCGCCAGCTGCTGTTAGCTGGCTACGAAAAGATGCAGCAGCCAATTTTTAGGGCACCTTTTCTACCCCCTTCCCCATACATTGTAGGCGAGCAGTGCGAATCCTAAAAAGGGCTGCTCAGTCACTCAGGGGGCTGCCGAACTCCACTGCTGTTCCATGTCAGTGAAGAACGACCGTTTGGCCTGAGCCGCCAGTGTGCAGATTTGCTGCTACAGCTGCCAATGTACCCACACCTGCTGAGACCTACTCGTGTTTCCGAGGGTCGTGTTAAGAGCTCTGTACGTTTAGAAAATGTGTGAGAAAATCTTTTACTACTTTTTACTATGAAGACCATATAAGGCAGTGCGCAAAGAAAAGGATTCCCCACTTTATCAGAGAATCACCGAGACTTCTGGGAGTTAAGGTCTAAGTTTAACTGGGCCTTTATTAAAAGGAGAGTTTATTGGTCACAAAGAGCATAGTGAGACATTGAATGGTCACAAAGTTAACGGCCAGCGCTATCTCATCAAAATATGCATATATTTGTGAACTACGTGTTTTGGACTTGAGTTCTTGAACTGACGTGAGTGAGGAATGTACGCCTCCCATAGTTACTCTGCAGTATGTAGGTAGTGAAATGCCAATAGTCGTCTAGGAAGAAGAGCTAGCCACCCATAGCAGAAAAGTTTGGGTTCAGGGCAAGTGGAATATTTCAGAAACGGATTGGATGGCAACTATTTTGAATTGCATCAAGCTGTTTAGTACACAGTGTTTTCAGAATTATCACCTAGAGCAAGGGATTGTGTTTGCACTGGGCATAACATGGTGTCAAAAATGACCTTTGAACGTGAAAGATGCAGACAAATTTGGGGTTGGGGTGCATAAACTTCTTTTGCTATGAACTCTTATTGACTTACCACGTCAAGTGAATAATATTCTTATGCTTTCTTTTAGTATAGCTTGTTACGTATATATAATTTAATTGCTAGTTTTAAATTCTTTTTTATTATATTTTTGTTTCATTACATGTTATTGTAATGATAACTTTATTCACTTGATTTGACTTTTTTTCTAGAAAATACAGTTCAGTTCTAGTAAATAATCACTATTGCTACATTATATTATTAGCTGACCTAGTTCTTGACCTTGGTTCTCAATTGAAAATTGGGTGCTCGTCCGGGATATATGAATTTTGGCTAAAGTATTTCAGAAAAAAATTGTTTTTCTTAAAATTTAAATTCCCCTAATTTTTAGAATGTTTTAAATCCCAAATACTATTTCACATTTTGTTTGAAATCTTTAGTGAAATCAACAGGCTTTTTCACAATGTCATCAAAACTGGAGACTTTTCTTTCTAGTCCTACTCAGGAGCAGTTGGATTGTTTGAAGAAAGATCAATTGCTTGCTCTTGCCAGAAAATATAATATTTCTGAGGCGAAATCTCCCTTAACGAAGCAAGAAGTTAAAAATATTTTGATTTAGTATTTGGTTGAAAAGAATGTTTTGGATAAAAGTGTTTTGGGTTCGATCAGTAAGTCTGTATCACACTCTGACATACTAGCAAAGGAATTGTAATTAAAATACAAGATGGAATTAAAGTTAAAGAAGCTGAAACTTCAGAACAATAAAGAATAAAAATAAATGTAGTAGTAATTTGAGAAAGAGGAGAGAGAAAAACAAATGAAACCGCAATTGGAAAAAGAAAAAGAACAAATGGAGTTACAGAAAGAACAAATGCAATTACAATTGGAAAAAGAAAAAGAACAAATGCATTTACAGAAAGAAGAGAAACAATTGCAGATGCAATTTGAGAAAGAGGAGAGAGAGACAGGAGAGAGAGAAAGATAAACAAATGCAGTTACAATTAGAAGAGAAGGAGAGAGAGAGACAGGAGAGAAAGATAAACAAATGCAATTAAAAGAGAGAGAAAGAGAGCGGATTTCAAATTAGAATGAAAGAAAAGGAGCTGGTAAGTGAAAAGCAGATTTCCATTTCACATACAAATTCAAGTTTTGATATTACAAAGAATTTTAGGCTAGTACCCCATTTGGCGATAAAGAAGTAGACAAATATTTTCCTTATTTTGAAAAAGTTGCTGAAAATTTAAAAATGGCCAAGGGAGCATTGGTCTCAATTATTGCAATTATTGCAGTTTGTACTTTATGGCAAAGCCCGAAATATCTTTGCATCCCTTTCAGTACAGCAAAGTTCTGACCATGACTTGGATAAGGAATGCATATTAAAGGGTTATGAGTTAATTCCTGAGGCTTATCGGCAAAAATTCAGCAACTGTAAAAGAGAAGCTGGACAAACTTATGTCGAATTTGCAAGAGAAAAAGAGCAGTTATTTGAGAGATGGTGCTTAGCCAAGAAAGTTGAACATGATCATGAAAATCTCAAACAACTTGTATTACTTGAAGAGTTCAAGAACAGTGTCCCTAGTGACATTAAGGCTTATCTTGATGAACATAAGATTGAAACCTTGGAAAATGCTGCTGGTGCCGCTGATGAGTATTCTTTAACTCATAAAGTTCCTGTTGCAAGTAAGTCTTTCACTCAGCAGTGTACTGATAAAAAGGTATTTCGGCCTAACACGACTCCGTCTAGAACTCAATCTGGTAAAACTTCTTAAAATCAAGCTCCTGAGAAGCTTGATTCAAAATCCTTGTCTCTTCCTACGTGTACCTAGTGCAAGAAGAAAGGACACGTTATTTCTGATTGCTTCAAATTAAAATATAAGCACCAGAATCAAGATAGACCCATCCCAAACGCTCTTATTTCTAAGAGGTCAAGGTCACAGTCATGTATTGAAAGCAATACATTTGTTGGGTCTCATAAACCCCAGTCTGATTTTATTACGCAGAATTATGAACCATTCATGTCGAAATGTTCTATATTACTCTTGGGTGATTTGTCCAATCCTATACCTATTAAAATTTTAAGGGATTCAGGAGCTTCTCAGAGTCTTTTATTATCGGGTACTTTGCCTTTTTCTGAGAAGTCTTCTTCTAAATGAGAGTGTTCTCATTCAGGGAGTAGAGTGCGGCTTTGTTAATGTTCCTCTCCATTGTGTACATTTGTCATCAGACTTAGTTTCAGCACCTGTGACAGTCGGAATAATGCATTCTTTACCCGTTGAGTGCATTCATTTGTTACTAGGCAATGACCTAGCTGGAGACAAGGTTGTGGTTAATTCACTTGTAACTGACAAGACTTCTTTAGATAAAAAGTTGATCAGATTGGAAAAGAATTCCCTGATCTATATCCAGCTTGTGCAGTTACTAGAGCTATGGCAAAGAAAGCTCTTGAGAATGATTTTGATAAGGAAAGTATTCCTTTAGCTGACACATGTATTGGTCAGGCTTTTGATGAGGTCACTTTTACTCCTTGTTTGGATCAATCAAAAGGTATTGATCATAATGATCCTCTTTTGACTACTCATTTTCTTTTTTCTACTCAGGGTGTTAAACGACAATCACTTGTCGTCCAACAGGAAAAAGATCCTGAAATCTCCTGTTTGTTTCAGAGGGCCATTAGTGAAACTGAAGCCACTGAAGTACCTGTTATTTCATTAAAAATGGAATTTTTATGAGAAAATGGAGACCTTCCAAGGTACCTGCTGGTGATGAATGGTCAGTGAACTATCAGATTGTATTCCAAAATCTTACAGACATGAAATTCTTAGTCTGGCCCATGAAACTCCTCTGGCTGGTCATTTGGGGATTAATAAGACTTCTCACAAGATCTTGACTCACTTTTATTGACCAAAAATCAAAAGTGATGTTTGTAATACTGCAGATCGTGTCATACCTGTCAAATGATAGAAGAACCCAATCAGAAGATACCTAAGGCTCATCTGCAACCTATTCCTGCATTTGACGAACCATTTAGCAGAATTATGGTAGATTGTGTTGCTTCCTTACGTAAGACCAGGTCAGGCAACCAATACTTGCTAACCATTATGTGTGCGTCATCAAGGTTCCCAGAGGCAATTCCTTTGAGGAATATAAAAACTTTGATAAACGCTTTGATAAAGTTCTTTTTACTCAATTTGGCCTTCCAGATCTGTCCAGTCTGGTCAAGGGTTGGATTTTATGTCTGGAATTTTTCAGCTGGTCATGCCTGAATTTGGCACTCATCAATTCGAGTCAAAAGTGAAATTATCGTTTCACAGAATTTCAATGGAGAGAACTTTTGAGTCTTGTAATAGAGTTCATTCTCTCTTGCTCATTCTTCAAAATTTTCTTCAAATTAGATTTTACGGCCCTTGCAAAGTAAAGATGAAAATGAATGAATTAAATTATAATAATAGTACTCTGATCTAAATAAATTAATGGAGTACCAGTATATTGAAAGAGATAGCCAAGAAAATCATATCACTAATTTAGTTGTACCTGTCCCACTCACTGTGGATGTAAGTGAAGAAATTCAACCGGACTCTACTGATTTTGGAGCAACAAATGTTCAGAATTCGAAAGTTATGAATAATCTGGACCAGAAACGTTCACATTTGCAACAACAAGAAAGGAATGAACTTGAACAGTTATTATTTGAATATGAGCACTTATTTGCAGCTGTTCCTACGAGGACAAACAAAATTTTTCCTGATGTTGAAATTGTGAATTCCAAATCTGTGAAACAACTCCCATACAGGATGAACCCTCTCAAACAGGAATATTTGAAAAAGGAAATTCAATATTTGCTGTAGAATGATTTCATAGAGCCCAATAAAAGTGACTGGAGTTCACCATGTATACTTGTTCCGAAACCAGATAAAACTTTCCATATGTGCACTGATTATAGGAAGGTGAACAGTGTGACTAAAACAGATTGATTTCCATTACCAAGAATCGATGATTGCATTGATAAAATTGGAAATGCCAAGTATGTCACCGAATTTGACCTTCTGAAAGGATTTTGGCAAATTCCACGAACGGAAAAGCAAAGGAAATTTCGGCATTCGTGACTCCAGATAGACTCTATCAATATATAGTAATGCCATTCGGGATGAAGGGTTCTCCAAGTACCTTTCAACGTTTGATGAATATGATTTCCTCTGGTCTAGATAATTGCGATGCTTACTTCGATGATGTCATCATCTACAATGACACCTGGAAAGAACATCTAACAACAATTCGGAAATTCTTTGACAGACTCAGTGATGCAAATTTGACAATCAATTTATCTAAAAGTGAGCTCTGCCGGGCTTGTGTAACTTTTCTAGGACATATTGTGGGACATGGACAAGTTAAACCTATAAATGCTAAGATTAAGGCTATCTCTGATTTCCCTTTGCCTGTCAGTAAAAAGCAACTGATGCGAATTTTAGGTATGGCATGATACTATCGGAAATTTTGTTCCAATTTTTCTAATATTGCTGAACTCCTCACAAATTTATTGAGCAAGAAAAACAACCTGCTTTGGACTGAAAAATGTCAGGATGCTTTTGACAAGTTAAAGACAATACTTAAAACTGCGGCATTCTTACATCTCCAAATTTCAGTCAACCATTTAAACTATCTGTTGATGGGAGTGATGTTGAGGTTGGGACATTATTGATTCAAGAAGATAGAAATGGTGTTGATCACCCAGTGTGCTATTTCTCTAAGAAATTAAATAAGCACCAAGGAAACTACTAAACAATCAAGAAGGAATGTTTGGCTTTAATTTTGTCATTACAACATTTTGAAGTTTATCTTAGTTCAGCTCCTTCTCCGATTGTTGTGCTTAGTGATCACAAACTCCTTACTTTCATCGACAAGATGATAAATAAAAATCAAAGATTATTAAGGTGGAGTTTGTTGTTACAGGAATATAATATTGACATCAGGCACATCAAGGGAAAAGACAATTTAATTGTAGATGCACTTTCCCGTGTATAGAAATATTATTTCATGTACATTTTGTATAATTCATAAGAGTTCTTCTTATGTAATTCTTTTAACCTCATGATAATTAACATATGGTAAAAAGAAAGCTTTATTATATAAATCTTTCTTTTTCTTATGGGGGAAGTGTTTCGTATATGTAATTTAATTAATAGTTTTAAATTCTTTTTTTTTAAATTTAGTTTCATTACATATTATTGTAATGATAACTTTATTCACTGGATTTGACTTTTTTTCTTGAAAATTCAGTTCAGATCTAGTAAATAATCACTATTGCTACATTATATTATTAGCTGACCTAGTTCCTGACCTTGGTTCTCAATTGGTAAACACAGAGTGAAAATCATTGGTCATAATCAAGGTCATTCTTGGCTTGTGTCAACTCTGTTATAAACAAACTTTTTAAAAAAATTCATTTCCATTGTGGGAATCATTGATTCTTAGGTAAGGCTATACTTGCCTACGTGCCAATTGACATATTATCACTTGACCCCATCACGTGGGTCTAAACTGCATTTTAGTTAGGGGTTAAAACAGATATTTTATAGTGAAATAGTCAGTCGTAGTTTACACCTTTAGAGCTCAAGGTGTTTTTAATGTTGATGCCAGTTTGATTTAAAATTCTTCTATTTTTTGGATTTAATAATTTATATTCCCTGCAAAATACCAGTGCTCATAAATATTCTTGGACAAAGATATTTATTGGAAATTATTCGGAATTCTAAAGCCAGAATATTATTCTTGATTCATAAAATTCCACAAGGAACTGTTGACACATCAACACAAAACAGGATATCGAGGACGTCATCACCTTCCATCTAGGAACTTCATCAGGATTCACACTTTGATTCAATTAGAACTTTTTAGTGATAGGACTTATATTTTTAAATTCTATGATTAATTTTATACTTTGTTTTAAGAATCTATATAAATTCTTAAGAGAGAGAAAGTAATTTGAGGTTCTGAGTATTTTTTAAAATGCTAATGATTTTTGTTTTCCACTTTTGGGATGCTACATACGTTTGTGAAAAAACAAATCCACATACATAAACTATTGATATATTGAAGGTATTTTCATTTTCAGAAATACTTTTCTTAATAAACTGTTTATATTCATTAAAGTTAAAAGGTAATTTGAAGTTTTTAGCCTTTTGTTAGTGTAACTTATGCAGACCATCTTGAAAATCTAATTGAAAAAACATACGAAAATATGGTTTTTAGCAGAAGATTAAATCTTATGATATCTATTTGGTCCTAAATAACAATGGTTCTGTTTACCTTCCATTATGGCCACCAGAGCAGCCATCTTGAAAATATTGATATTTTACTCCTCCTGAATGCATGGTCATGTCAGCATGCAGTTTTTTGCTAAAAAAACTTTCTGTGATGTCTAGTTGGTCCTAGATGAAAATGATATGGATCTGACATTCATTATGGCCAAAATGGCAGCCATATTGGAAGCCTTTTGTTATTGTTACTCCTGATCAAAAAGTCATATTGACATGGAGGTTTCACCAGAAGGCTGATTATGATCTTTAGATCCTAAATGAAAATGGTGCCAATCTTACAGCTGTCACAGTGGCTAATTTTTGAAAACTTTATCAATGAAGAATATCTGAGATGGTTTCAACACTCAGCAGTTGAAAAGAAGAAATGGTCTTATTTTGAATTCCTAGAAATTATTTATGTACAGTACCTTCAAGGAACTCTTCTTTATTGATTATAACAGAGGGTCACCTTTCCAAGTGCAGTATTGAGTTTAAAGTTAATCCATTACACTAGTTAAGGAGTTGTTATTGTTTGTATTTAAACAACAAAATGTATGTTATGATGACTTAGAAGTAGTTGTTGAGCAAAGTGATCATTACTATGTAGATAAAATAAATTTAGTGAATTATTTTCAAAAGGAAGGTAATAAGGAAGATTTAAAGGAAAATTCACATGAAAATAAAACATGAGTCTGAAGTAACTATTACTCCAAGGAGAAATAAGTCAGACCCTGTGGCAGCAAAAGAGACAGAAATCTTCAGCCACATTGGGTTGACAATTACCCAAGATTTGAATTCAGCTATAGTTATATAGCATCAGACTTGTAATCCAAGGGTTGTGGGTTTGATATATCCATCAAGGCCAACTCAGGTCTGCTGTGGGTTTGATATATCCATCAAGGCCAACTCAGGTCTGCTGCATTGGTGTGTACTTGGGAAAGCCACTTAGCACATATTTCCCTGGCATGCTGTAACCAGTAATATATTTAGATTGTGGCTCTAAAATGAGACAAGTGAAAACATTTTCAGTTTGATGAATTTATAATTCAAGGTTTAACAGATTTGCTGTATTGGCTAAAACAATTTCATTTCAAATTAAAGGGTGGAGATTGGAACAGTCAGAGAAAACAGTTGGTACATAAAAATGCAGGTGACTGTCAAGAAGCAGCAAACTGACCATTGAGAATTTACATGAGTTGGCATGCAGAGCTTAAAGAAGGTGTGTTGTTTGCTGTAGTATAAAACTTATGCTAGTGTATGAGTTTTGTTTGTTGGTTATAGCGACACTTTTAACTCATTATTGGCTATATCGTGCAGAAAAATGGGAGCAAATTGAGAATTTACTTGAGCCCTGGTTGGTGTCAAATCCAAAATCCTTGGATTATTGGATTACAAGTTGGATGCTATGCCAGCTGAGCTACAACTATTCCCATTAATGTAAGAGAGACATGCTTGAGGAAAATCTTTCCTTATAATAGTTGCTGTTCTTTGGCTTTATGTTTGCCAGGTATTAGAACTTAACTCTAACCACTGCTGATACCCCAGAAATCAATGTGTGGCAGATTTGCAGATTTGTAGCTTAACTGTTTGAACAATGAGAGCCCAGAATATCCACCTCATGATGTGTCTCTTAAAAGAATATTGATTTCTCTATTTTGGATGTTGTTCATTTTAAAATGCTTTGAAAACATTATTCAGTATAAAAAATGTTTGTAATATCGTATTTCATGGAGTAAAGGTTGGTGTAGCTCTTTATATAGAAAAAAGAATTTGTTTTCTATCTTGCCTTCAAAATCTTGTTTCAGTTGATGATAGATGTAAGAGAAATGAATGACTGAGGCTGCATAACGTCCTTTCAAATTGTATTATGACTGGAACAGAGAAGAATGAAGCTCAATATATGTTACAGCAGCTCAAACAGAAGCAAGTTGGAATCATTTTATGGAAATTCATGTCTTGGGGGAGGTAAGATTTAAACAACCAGATTGGTTATGACAGGAAATATGGATCATGCAAACGATACTTGGACTGGATACAACCATCATCACCTTGCCCATGTAACATGGATGTCAGTTGAAGTTATCATCACATATCTACTACTTTTTGTTGTTACTGCTGCATTAAGGTTGGACAAAGGATCAGTTGACCAGAATTCACTTGATCAAATCTCAGTCAGTATGGTCATTGATGTATTGGTTCATGATGAAGACAGCACTGAGGGGGGAAAAGAAAAGATATTTTCAATAAAAAATGATATTAATGATTCATGTAGAGATACTGACTATTTTAGGAATCAATTTGAAGATGAATGTGTCAGCTGTAGAAAGTACCCAGAGTTTGAAAACCAGATGAAGGTAAGTTTGAAGTTGGAACCAGTCAGGGCAGAATTACCAGATCCAGTATACAACATCAATGATGATGTATGTATGTCTTTTTTAAAGCATCCAGAAGACAAGTCTGAAACAAATCCCAAATGGGTATGTGGCAGTAAATGTCATCTCAGCTCCCTGCAAAAGCCTTTATGGAAAAGTTCAGAGACATCATTGCTGATAAAGGACAAAGAATTGCAAGTCTTGTTTCAATTAAATATGACAGCTACCACACAAAAAGAAGTTTTTGGAGTAGAAACAGATTTAAAGTCTTTTAACCAGAGTAATGGTTTCAAGAGGGCACAACTCCATGAAGAATCATTATTACCAAGGTCAGTTTCTTGTCCCACAAAATATGAGGATGTAGATTCCAGTCAAGTTACTCTAAAGGAAAAAGGGTTCTTGGAAACACATGAAGATGGCTTACATATGTATTTTTGGAATGACCTAGACTTTGACAGCTTGAACTCAGGCAGTGATGATGATGATGACACTAGTGAATTTTTTGAAAAACAATTGTGTGAATCAAGTCATTCCTGTTTTTTTAAGAATTTCACATATTCAGAAAATGCCTTGGAGGAGCAGAAAAACCATACTTTGCATAGAGAGAAGGTCTTACCTGTTTCAGATCAGTTGATGGAAAACAAAAACATTTACATTTCCCCTACAGAAAACGACAACTGCATCAACAATGTTGAACTACAAGGCCTAAGTAAAGATTCAATGATTGAAAACAAACTAGAAAATACAGATTTGCAGCATTGCCAAGAATCAAAAATCTGTGAAAATACATTGGCATGTGTAGACAAATACAAATCCATAATGCAGTCGGAAGGTGTTGAAAGTAATATGACTGAAAAGAGCTTCTCTGATAAAGGCATACAGGTAGGGTTAACAGAGACAGTTTGCTGTGGACAGATGGAAGTGGGTACATACCATGCTTCACATGAAAATAAAATGGTCTCCACTCCTAAAAATAATTTGGATTCAGCTGTTACTTCACTTGATAAGAATAAGAAGATTAAAATTTCTTTGAAAGATCCATTGAAAGGAAATATGTTACATAAGGCAGCTGGTCCTGATGAAAATCCTCAGACTGACAGTGGGAAGTTCATCACTGAAAAAAAAGCTGAAAATCCAAGTAATGTTAGCGACCAGGTTATCTTAGATACCAGTCCAATGTATACAGGCTGCAGTATGATGGATTTGACATCAGAGCAATTAATGTTGTTTAAAAATATCATAATACAAGAACCTGAAAATGAAAACCAGAAGTTCAAGAAAGAAACATCTGAACAGAAGTCAAAATATGGATTTAATGCAGACAGGAAGAGTGTAGTTAATCTAGAAAGCAATGAGAATGAAGAATTTTTTGGTGGTACTTTGACTCATGATGAAGACAAGGAAGATTTAATACATTCATACAATTCTGAAAGGCATTATTTTGAGTTTGACAATCATAGGAAAAAAAAATATGTTTCTCAATGCTGTAGAGGAAGAATGCATTCAAGGCATATCGAACATGGAAGAAGGAAGAGAAAGCAGTATAGACCCCCCTCTCATGGAAGAGCTGTACGAAGAGGATGTGCAGCAAGAATAGAGCCTGAGCAATATTATGGTAAGAGCAGAGCAGTTCACATTATCGAGAAAGATATAATGGAGGCAATGACAGATAGCATTGCTGTAGATTGTAGGAGATATCAAGGTTTAGAGGAAGAACACATTTCTGATTGCCAAAGAGTGAAGATGGATAAATATGGTCCATTGAACAATAAAAAGCAGCATCTACCAAAGGTTCCACTCATACCATTCCAGGATAACTTAATGAGAAAAACATTGATGAGAGGAAGTAGACTGATTCACAAAGAAAATCAAGACCAAAAGTTTAAGATGAAAAAGGTTATCAACACTGATAAGTGTAATGTCAAGAGCGTGTCAGACCTAGGTAGATATGCCCAAGAGAAACTTGCTATTATTGTTAGAACATTCTTTGCATGCAGGATGGTTGCAAGCCTAAATTATACTGACAAACAGAATGATTCTTCTACATTTGATGGAAAATTCCACAAAAAAGGCACATCAGCATGGAAAAAATTAAATTTTGATCAGAATGCAGAGTTTCATGACATATCAGAGCTATTGCAAGAGCTGGTGTCCACCTGGTACTTCTACCCAATTCCGTGTAGAAACATGGAATTCTGTCTACCATCCAGTTTGCAGGCCTGCTTTGAGAGGTTAATCAATGGTCCACCAATAAGTCTGGAAGAGAGAATGTCTTATGAATGGCTTCGGCTTCAGAGCTTCAACACATTTCCAACCTCAGCTCAGGGAATCTGTGTACGGATGGCAGAAAGTGGTTTTTACTACACTGGACAAGGTACATGCACTAGATGCTATGCATGTAATACAGAACATGAAGGATGGAACAACACTGATAACCCCCATGCAATACACAGGCGAATATCACCCAATTGCCCATTTCTAGGAGGCAACCCAACCTACCCCAATTTTCCAATAATCCCAGACACAATACACAATGGAAACAACACAGAAAGGAGTGGCTTTATTGCAACCCAATCTATACCTGTAGTATCCAGGGTACCAGAATCATATCCACAACCTATTGTTACTTCATCTTTAAATCCTTCAAGTACACCTTGTCTGCATGAGATGTCAGTGTCACCATCTGCATCTACAAATGGCTGCCACCAGGTTAATTCAGAGACAGCACAACTTCACGTCAGACGGGAAAACTTGGAGAACCAAGGTGCCAGTGTTAGAATGAAACAGCAGCAGACCAGTAGCAGTCCTAGCACAGAAACAAGCTGGCCAGAATCCTCTCCAAGATCAACAATTTTGGTAAATCAAACAAACTTTGACTTTCTGACATACCTGGTCCAGTAGACAAACTTCTTGAGATTTAGTGGTTGTATGGTGGGTCAAGTTTACTGTTGTATAGAATGCATCTTCTCACCATCTGCATATAGAGTAAGTACTAATTTGACTGCAGTCATAGAGGATTCTTAATGATTAGAGAGTCAAAACAAATTTGGTTTGGGAGTGTAAAGGTTATCAAGACAACTTTAAATGCAGCACATCATTTAAATTGTATATTAAAATTAATTTTATTTGTAATGTCACCATTACATATATCTCCAGAGTTCTAATACATTAGATTTAGTGCAGATTATTAGTAATGATTGTGACAAAATCTAAGTCATAATAGAGACTAAGGTTGATTTGTCACTTTGGATTGTTTGATTTATAGTTTTAAGTAGAATAGAGACCAATTAATTTATCTTAATGGTGAGATCCATACAAATACATCTACCTTTATATAAACATGACACAGGTGCACACAAGTTATCTGAAATCATTACAGTATGCCTCTATTATAAATGCGGGACCAGTCTAACCTATTTGATCAAGTATCATTGCATATACATTATCTTTTCTGTTTGTTTGGGGATTTTTGTTTGTTATTTATAGAGGCACCCTCAGCAACCCAGAATTGATGCTGAAAACGCAGAATATATGAGCCAAGGAAATTTTGTGTTGACTCTACAAACTAGACAAGAAGAGGATCCCGGCATGGACCCCACACCTCACGCAATGTCAGAACACCCCAAACACCCTGAGCATGCTCCATTGTCATCCCGAATTAATTCATACACAGGTTGGCCCATCCACCTGGATCAGACACCACAGCAAATGGCAGAGGCTGGATTCTACTATGCAGGTACAAAGTTAAAGAAGACTAAGGGGACCATGCATCTTTAATGTTGTCTTTATATTTTCTTCTGTCTCCAAACATGTGTTATGATCATGAATCACATTCATTTAGCAGTAACGCATTTAATTTATTATATTTTGAATTATGGAGAATTTGATGAATTGTGCACATTGTGATATATATATTGTTGAACTTTAGAAATGCATCATGTTCTCAATATATGTTGGCACTGACCAAGAAAAGTATTTCTTAATGTTCTTGTTGTTGTTGTTGTTGTTGTTGTTATAGGGTTTAACGCCATTTTTCAGCACAAGATAGGCTATACATGGAGGCCAGTATTAATGGTGGAGGAAGAACCCTGGAAAACCCCGGGAAGAACCACCGACCCACGAGAAGCTACTGGCAGGCTTTCTCACGTGCCCACGTTAGCCGAGCCTGGACTCGAACTCACGCAGACAGAGGTGAGATGGCAGTGATCCGTAACGATCAGCGCTTTAGACCACTCGGCCACTCGAGGCCCCCTTAATGTTCTTGTGCTGAAATGAATGTAAATGAAACATAATTATTGGGGGGAAACTTCAGATATACACAAGGCTTTTAGGGACCCAAGCTACCATGTCAGATACAAGCAGATTTCACAAATACACCATTTCTCAATGTAATGTGTCCCTGTAATGTGCCTCATTTCCTCCATGATGATTCCTTTCTTATATTTTTGGTCAGCCAAGGCTGGTCTGCAGAAAAGCTATTGGTTAGACTTGGGTTAACAGGCAAGAAGCCAGTTATGACTAATTAACAGTTAATTCTTATCTGTTGTGTTGACTTCAAAGAAACCGATGTTGTATTAAATGTGTAAGTAAGCATCTGTGATTGTTGGGCAGATAAACAATGACCTTTGTTGTTTTAATGGTGTTTATTGGTGATGATGCACATATAAATTATGAAAGTAATCAAAACTTTCTCGGAGTTTTAAGTTCAAAATACTGTCAGATCATTAATATGCAATAATAATAAAAATAACTGCTAAGTTAGTATGCATGATTTAGACTAGGACATTTTTTATAGAATCAGTAGACACTTTAAGGCACAGAAAAATACTTTGACTCGTAAAAATGAGTTGGCAAAATTTGTTATTTTTCGGGAAAATGGTCAGAATGATGCTAGATTCTAAAAGGCAACAAAATAAAATAAAGCAAGAGCAAAAGTAAAGACAATAAAAAAAGAACTCAAATTCAGAATGCATATTTAATGCTGACTCTGTATTGACAGCAGTGATAGATGCCAGTACAAATGGCAGAGAACTATGAATGTGTGAACAAGAGACCTGATTGGGGTAAGCTTTTCTCTTAGTTGAAAAATTGGAATCAGTTGGTACAGTGAAAACAGTTTATGAGTGGTTTAAGGTTGCTGGAAGGCATAATCCTTTCACTTGAAATGGAAATACTATCTTGCAGCTGTTAGGAAGTAGCCATAATGAATTTAACTTGGATCATTTAATTGCTGTCGAGAGTTGCCTGCTATGCAAAAAAGTCAGACAATTACATATGTTGTTGAGAAAACTTATGAAATTAGTATGTGTGTGTGTGTTTCAGATTTTTAACATAGCTTTAACAATTTTTCAATCATTTTGCTACAATGTCTGCAGTGTGACAGTTTATAGTGATGTCTAGCTCTGGGACATCATACCGCAGACATGTAGCATCATGTCCCACTCACATTATCCTGACACCAGGCCGACCAGTCTGAACACTAACTTCTTAATGCTGAGCATCGAGCGAGGTAGCTGCTAGTACCATTTTTATAAGTCATTGATATGACTCGGCCAGGGTAAAACCTGTGACCTCCTGTGAGAAATTTTAGGATGAAAAATGATGACTGCAAAATTAATCAGAAGAATGGTGTAGATCCTGTACTTAAAAACTTTGATAACTAGAATGCCATACATACATTTTTTAATTCAAAGAACAGAAAAAAATCAAATTTTAAGAAACTCAGCTCATTTGAAAAACTAGTTTTCAGCTGGTTGCGTGCAGCATGATATAAAGTCATCTGGGCAAGTACTGAAAAATATTTTCCATTTAACATGATCTTATGAGGTTGAGAATTTAATCCAGTATGTAATAAAATAATGATCAATAATTTTCCTTTCTATACTTTTGAAAGTTAGAGACTTGTGAGTTTATGCCAAGGACTCTAAGAAAGTTTGAAGACTCGTGAGTTCTTGATTTGCATGAGCGAAGGGTCCAGGACTTGTCATCCTGAAATTCTTCTGAGAGCCCTGTAGGTAGCTAATTGGCAGACAGCTCATAATCTTCCACCCTATGTACAGTAACCTAAAAGATCAACATGATCACTTCCCCAGTCTGATTAAAATCAAGATTTCTGACATAATGGAGATCTAAAGGACACTAAAACTGGGTCATGTTCTGTTGAACTTTCAGTTCACTAATCAGATTACAGCTTTCAGGTTTATGAAAGTGAACATTGTCATTCAGAACATATCATTTCAAACAATAACTATCACTGATCTGTAATGCAATGCTTTATTTAATAGGTTAATGAAAATGAGTGTACTGGGATTTCCACCAGAAAACCATCCTCTATCAGTGCCTGCTCATATCTCAAGTAAATTCATTGCAATACAGATGCTTTCTGTTACGGCTACTTTTCCAGGTTGGATTTTAAGATTCTGTTGATTTATCATGCTGAGTTAATGGTCAGCAGAGTGCCTTTCCCAAGGACACACTGGGTAGCTGATCTGGCTGAATATCTTTGACCATTGCATTACATATGTCAGATGCTTTGCTGAGCAAAATAAACCTTATTTTTATTCAACCAGTTCAGAGACCACTGTGTCAGACTATCCAAGAAGAATCACAGTTGTATCTATTGAGATCATTTCCTACTTTTGATTTTTTTTAATGTTTCTGCTTCTGATGTCACCAGGACATGATGCAAAGACACCACTGTCCATCATCTAAATAGAAATAGAAGTATTGATTGCTAATTTCAGGAATGTGATAATTTAGACCTACTTGAGCCCAGGTATCAAGTACCTTAAGGAACATTGGATGTAATCGAGTCTTTCCTGAAAAAAGGTCAAGTTTTATAATATACAGTTAAAAGACCTGTTGAGCTTATTTTACAATTGATATTATCCATAGTACAGGTGTATTGAAATATTGTAATAATATTGCTTATCACTGACAACTTAAAAAGCCACAACACAGCTTGACAGTGTTTGTAAAACACATATCCCCCCCAAGTTCCACTGTCTTGTTCCATCCCCTTAATATGTGCCTAGTAGGGGGTAGGGATACACCCAGGGGCCAGTGTTAATTTGTATTCATCTTTTCATGTAGAAGGAGTCACATAACTCCAGAAATTGATAATAATTTTATATACAATCATGTAGATGCAAAAATCCCCCCAATTGCTACACCTTGCAGGTGATGGATAAAATTTTGAAAACTGTCCATAAGCTTTCAGTCTTTATCTTGAATATCGTATGAAGAATTTGTTGTAATTACAGATGCATGCACAAATGTTTGAATGGGATTCATCACATTCCTGGATTTTTCTTTTGAGAAGCATGACAGGGACCTGGGTCTCTGACAGCAATCAATTGCCCAAATACACATATTTTGATCTCCTCAAGTTGCTGGGATGCACATATTTTGTTAGGCTTCCTTGTGCATTTTTTCAAGCATCTAATTAAAATGTATTACATAAAATGCTGTGGCCACACACAGACACTTTTTGAAACAATGACCTGTCAATTACCACCAGTTGGACCATATGCAGTTGTCAAAACAAGTGTCTAAACAAAATCTGAGTTAATTCCATGCTGTAATTCCTCACCAGTGTGACATTTAATTTGCATGGCAAGGGATTATCAAGGACTGTTGGAAGTTATGTAGTTTCCAATAGATAAAATAAAAGATTTACCACTTTCATTATTGAAGTGATAGTTTTTTCTACTATCTTTATTTTAATAATTATTGTGTGTTTGGCTATGTGAGTTGTAAATTTGTTTTTGATTTAATATCCAATGGATTTTGTTTGATTATGAACACTAAACTTATGGCATTAGGCCTAAGTGAACTGAGTGCTGTTATTGAACCAATTATCATTAATCAAGTCACTTAGACAGTGATATATATTCCCAACTATTTAAATGAGGATTTACTTTCAGTTATTTTTTGAGCATCCAAGGTGTTCATGAGTCAGATTTCTTTTTTGTTTTTTTGTTTTGAATATCCAGCATCAAGCTTTTCCAGCATGTGATAGAAGTCTCAAATGTGACTTCAGAGCGAGGCTGGTAAGGTAGATAATGGTCAGAGGTCAAAGAAAAGACAGTAGCAGTTAGAGAGAAATAGAATGCTGTTGGAGAGATATAAGTGCTGTTTTTTTTTCCCATGTGTAGAGTGCAGAAAGAAGAACTATCAATAAAATTGGATACAGTTTGGTCACTACGGAACTTTGGGACTTGATCCACTCTCACGTTTAATTCAAAACACATAGATCACATCATGAAACTCCCAATAAATACAGAAGATTATGACATTTCAAAAATGGAGTCACACTATGTTTCTCCATTACAAAGAATTTACAAAAATTAGCTATGTGATTCATGTTTTGAGGAGTTTATGAAAAATATGAAGTTTTACCAAGTACTTTTTAGTCAAGTTATTCTTAATTTTTTTGAAGTGCTGTAGAAATCATGATAATGTCATACAATCTTCTGATTCCAAAATCAGTCAATCAGTCACATTTCATTACCAAAGCATTTATTCATCAATACTCCAGAGAAGATGGGATATGATTGTTCACACCTAACAAAAGTTGATTTTCTCAGATGTAATGACATTTTCATTTTCATGATATGGTAATTTAAATTAAATACTGATTTAGACCTTGTTTTTATTTCATACTTGTATGTATGTAAATGTAATTTATTTTAGAATTGAGCACAGACCTGTGGTACATGTGCATGTATCTGCATTGTTGTTAGTACTGTATGGTCATGTGATCAGTTTTCTTCAGATAGTCTTTATATATTATCAGTAATATACATGTATAAACAATAAACCATTTTGTAGCATCTTTCTAAAGTAACTATTTGTGTTCATGAGTAAAGAATGAAAGTTCAAAAGAGTGAGATTAGTGCATGCTAAATTCAATCAGTAAAAGCCATGCACATGACCACACACAAATTATATAGGTTGATGATGGAGGAAGCTTTGATAATAAATAAACACTCAGAAAAATTGCCAGATTATCACCAAATGAAATAATAATCAAGTGCTGTCATAAACCTGTCAGAACTGAGTTGGTGACATCTGTTTAGCTCTTTTTGAAACAGTAAAGTTTATTTTGGTATGGTGCAAACAGTCACTGCATGAAAGAAAAATAATCCTCAATTTATGAATCATTCTGTATGTGTATGATAACTTTGGTACACTGTAGTAAGAGTAATGAACAACCTGACCATAGACCAGAAGTGTCAAATCTGTCACATTTATGTTGAAATATAAAAAGTAAATTTTGTTTGATAGACATTACTCAGTGAATGACTTTTATATATGTGTATGCATCTTTTACAAGCCAGGATTCAACAGTCCTCTTTGTTCCAAATTAACTTTGTCATATGTAGCTAGCTGAAATAGCTAGCTGAAATAATTAGCTGAAATAGATAGCTGAAATAGCTAGCTGAAATAACTAGCTGAAATAGATAGCTGAAATAGCTAGCTGAAATAACTAGCTGAAACTGCATCTGTTACTTTATTAGGCTCTGCTATGCAGTGTCACACATAAATAAATTCTGCTATATTTTTTTTTTCTTCTTCAGGACTAAGTATGATAAGTTATCATTTCATGGCTGTGTAAACATGTGCATATAACTGCCATTCACACCTGTCTTTGTAATTTGAGAGACTGAGAGCAGATTATATCTGAAGACTATACCACAGATCAACACTAGATAATGTTTTGAACATTTAATCTGCCTTAAGTGTTTGCATAATTATCCACTCTAGCTTAATGGTATGCTGCATTTGATCCATAGCCATGTTGACTATCAGTTACAAGCTGATGTAGATGTGAAAATAGGCAATTTTCAACAACTTATAGGAAATAGAAGCTTTAAAGAATGATCTGAATGGTGCAGGTGACTCCCAATGCCAGTCATTGTGGAAGAAATAGCTATAAAGACATAATACTATAGTTTAAGGTCTGTGTACATCATTTGTACTTTTAATTCATTCATCTAGCATGCATACTGTTTTTCTCTCTTTCTCTCTCTCATTTGTCATGCTGTTGCTTCTATAGAATGCTACAAAATTGTAATACACGTTTTGTTTACATATTATTGTTTATATCAAGAATGTACAAAATGCAGAAGATCATATGAACATCTGATTAGAATGAAATGCACAGTTATGCAAACATATTGTACAAGTTCATATGATATTTTCTTAATAGTGTATACATTATATAATTTAAGTTTGAAATGAGAACAAGATTTACATTGGCTTTATATTAATTTTTTGCATTATTCTGTGAAAATTAAAATTTTGCAAATGTGAGAAATCCATGTTGCTCTTTATAATTCCCACATCACAGTACATTTTGTTTTGTTATTAGAGCATTTCTTTATCAATACACCAAATTGATTGTGAATATTTTTTCCCCTCCTCAAAAATGATTGATCATTGAAGAAAGTAAATGATTTTCTTTAAATACCCAGTTGACATTGTGGTATATGAAACACAAAATCAGTATTGAAACTTAATCCATTCCTTGTTAGACATGGTACATGTAATTACAACTTCAGGGTCAGAGAAATTTCCTTCAAAAATAACCTTCTCCTCCAAGAATACACGGATACCTTGTCACATGAAATTTTTGCAGAAATTGATACTTAACAAATAAGAGTGAATTCACGGTATATCAAAGAACTTTTTTCAGTACTTTGTTGATCTTACCTAAACTAATGTTACTAAGAAAATATGGCAATCACAATATAATGTGCTCATGAGCAATCAGGTTCCTTGGGGTACAGTACTTGGTTTAAAGGTTTGCATTTTACAGCTGTATCTGTGAATAGCTAATTTTACTAAGGCTCAAATCAGTTAGTGTTGTCCTTTGAAGACTATAAAGACCCAGCTGATGACTGGAACAAGGAACATTGATTAATAAATTGAACATAATTGATGATTAATGAAGTGAACATGATTGATGATTAATGAGGTGTACCTGATTGATGATTAATAAAGTGTACCTGCTTGATGATTAATGAATGTCTTCCTAATTGATGATTAATGAAGTGTACCTGATTGATGATTAATGAAGTGTACCTGATTGGTAACTAATGAAGTGTATCTGATTGATGATTCATGAAGTGTCTGATTGATGATTAATGAAGTGTACCTGAGTGATAGTTAATGAAATGTACCTGATTGATGATTATTAAAGTGCAATTTCAGACACATTTTACTTGTTATATTATATCAAATATGAATAGAAAAAAAGAAGAAAGACAAAAAATCCTGAACATATTGAATGCAGTTTTTGTTTAGTTCCTCTCCCCACCCACAACATTACACTGACTGGAATTGTTCAAATTATACAAATAAGTTTGGGCTATCAGTTATTAATTTTAGTAGCCCAATGGGCTACCTCAACATTTCAACATTTTTCAAACCTTGTTTGCATCAAAATAATTATAAGAAATTGATCAATATTATGATTGGGTTATTGACACAACATTTTCATATGATTTACTGTTTTTTCAATGATGATTAAAAGTTTTATTTTTTTATTTTTCCCTTTCAAAAATGAGCAAATAATAGGATACATGTGAAGTGGTTGCTGATACATGCAGAATGCCTTATTATTGGACATTAAAATCTTTGAACGTATGAGATTTTAAACATTTTTACATTATTTCAGCGATAAGTTGAGTTCAGATTAATTTTGAACAGTTATCAAACTTCCATTGTTTATGGTGAGACCATGATTGGAGCTGTTACAATGCACCAAGTCAGATGGCTTCATATGATAAAACACACCTTTCCCAAGCTGAAATTGACATCTTTTGATACTAATTCTTGTCAGTGTTTTATAACAAGAGTTGACAATGGTCACTGCCTTGATTTCAGTAAACATCAGCTGAAGTCCAGTCTTTAATAAGATGCCATTAAATTTTCTGAAGGGGTTGTGAGTTGAATGGGGGTCAATGCTTCAAAACTTTTGAAATGTTCTGGAAGCAACTATTGACTGCCACCAGGGCCGAACATTTATACATGTAGCCCAATCATTCATAGTATGGGCACACTCTCCCATTCCCAGGGAGCTTCCAGGGTAACAGATGGCTATGTTGAAGTTTATCCATTCCAACACATCATAGCCATGGGACTGTACTAGAGCCTACCTACAATGCCTAAACTCAGCACATGCATTCTGGATGCAGGGCTTTCACATTTCATAGAGGTTGTATACTATTGATGCCTTGGATAAGCAATGTCATTGGTGAGTCTGTCAATGTTGACGAGAAGCCCAAACCTTTTTCCACATGAGATTCTATTTCCAAAATCCTATGCACTTTTACCTTTGCCAGATCTTGCTTGTTCACCATGGTTCTCTCATCTGTATTTCCCCTTGGGTGAGAAACTTGATGCAGCTGAAGAATTCTCTTCCCAGTGGTGAGGCTGCAAGGATGGCAGCTATGTGCATGTTGCTTGTCTGGCTGTTTATGATCAGGTGGCAACCTCACACAATGTGCCCTAGCATAATGTTGAGGTCGCCAAGCCATAATGGGTCATCCTCTTCGGACTTTAATTTGCTAAAAACGTGCACAGTCCCGTAGGCCTCAAAACTCTTGCTTGGCTTCATAGAAGTTGCTGAAGCAGTCTTGCCCAGCCTCAAGTCTCACAAGCTGTGCACAGGCCACCCATAGGTAATTGAGCAGAAGCTATTTTATAAGCTGCTGCAGTGCTTCATGTTTCCTTTTCCAGTGCATCTTGCAGTATTCCGTGGCAACTGGTGCATTGCATCACTATTTTTTCACAGCTGCAGCCACCTGTACCTTTTATAGGCTACCATCTTGTCAGTGTAGAAAGAGTAGTAGATTCCTCTAATACAGATTTAATCCACTGAGGCCCAAGGTCTCAGTTTGTGGTGTTGTCATGTGAGGGGGCATCTGAGCTGGCCAGCAAAAAGTGTTTTGAACCAGCCCATAAAGGTTGACTGGTGCAAGGCAACAATTGTAGTCCTGCTTGACAATTTGGCCCAGTTCCAGGGGCCAATCCAAAATTCTTATTTTAAGGTTCCTGGGGGTACAGTGATTTGTTTATTCACACACACACACACACACACACACACACACACACACACACACACACACTGGAGATTAGCATTTTTATAATTAAATTAAATAAAAGCTTGCAAAAACTAATCCACTACCATGTCAGAAAAAGATAAGGAAAACTGTTTAACACAGTTTAGATAAATGATGACAGTAGTTTGCTCAACATGTATTATAAAATCATTTGCATGGAAAAGAACACCATGTATGTTAGCTATATGGCTTTCAGATTTTGTCAAAGAAAATGCACAAAGGTTTTATGTACAACTTGTCTCAGATCTTATGTAAATTACATTGTTATTTGAGTAATTGTTATTGTTATTGTTTGACTGACTGATTTTGCTTCAATTAAACTTTAGTGTGACTTAAAAAGTTTTGAAATTGTTCACCATTCTGGAGATCATGCCAGTTAACTGGATTTGAGCATTTATGGCAAGAAACTGGCCTCATCATCAAAGGCCTGATGGCCTAATCATCAGTGGGCTGATGATCTGATCATCAATGGCCTGATGGCCTGATCACCAATGGCCTACTGGCCTGATCATCAATGATTATTTGTTGATAAAAAGAAGAGCATTATCTGTGTTGTACAACATGGGTATGAATCTTCTCTCTCAGACACATGCAGATTAAATTTTGAAAAGAGGAGCAAATGTTTTTGTTTACCATAATATATATTTCATGGTGGCTTCATATTTTTCAAGCTACTTTTGCTGAATTAATTGATGGTGCATGCAACATTGTTTCCATTGTATGTTGTAGGGTGTTTTATATCAATCTCAGGGGCCCAAGATGGCCCCAGAATGGTCTGCTTACCTTTACAGATTACCTCTGTCTGCATAGTCTCTGACTCGGCCAATCAAGTTATGTGAGAAAGCTTACCAATAGCTCCCCATGGGTCAAAGGTTCTTCCCAGGGTCTTCCCAGGTTCTTCCTATACCAGATATACTGGTTGCCATGCAGAGCCTATCATGTGCTGAAAAATGGCATTAAGCCCACAAGAATAAAAACAACAACAACAACAATATTTCAATCTCATCACAAAGAATACTAATATACTAAACAATACAAAATCCAGAAAGCAGGATACATCATATCTATTTTAACTAAAATGAAGTTCCTAACATAATACAACATATCTATTTTAACTAAAATGAAGTTCCTAACAGGATACAACATATCTATTTTAACTAAAATGAAGTTCCTAACAGGATACAACATATCTATTTTAACTAAAATGAAGTTCCTAACAGGATACAACATATCTATTTTAACTAAAATGAAGTTCCTAACAGGATACAACATATCTATTTTAACTAAAATGAAGTTCCTAACAGGATACAACATATCTATTTTAACTAAAATGAAGTTCCTAACAGGATACAACATATCTATTTTAACTAAAATGAAGTTCCTAACAGGATACAACATATCTATTTTAACTAAAATGAAGTTCCTAACAGGATACAACATATCTATTTTAACTAAAATGAAGTTCCTAACAGGATACAACATATCTATTTTAACTAAAATGAAGTTCCTAACAGGATACAACATATCTATTTTAACTAAAATGAAGTTCCTAACAGGATACAACATATCAATTTTAACTAAAATAAAGTTCCTAACAGGATACAACATATCTATTTTAACTAAAATGAAGTTCCTAGTTATGGCTAGAGCATTGAGTACTGGTATAATAGCTCTGAAGTGATGTACAAGTGGTGAAACTGATATATGATAATAGAAGATGTATGTATATACTGTAGTGTACTAGTATATACTTTCAAATAGTTTATCGATTTTGTATTGTTTTGATCAGTGGGAAAGATACACTTTGATGTGAAAATACTCTCATGGTTCACTTTAAACAATACTTTAAATTAAAAAAACGGTAATTGAAAGTACTGTACATTGTCAATGTGTTTTGTATCACTACTTGCTATTGTATAGGGAATACAGAGACATTTTAAATAGTTTTCTGATCCACTTGTCATGTTTTGTGTAAAACTTTCTGAAAAAAGACCACATGGGTAGGAATATTAATGTCAAAAGCACTGTTCTTAATAATGTACATTTAAGTTATGGTGTAACTTACTGTACATTTTGCTTATCACTAATAACCCATTTAAATCTGGAAAAAGCTAATAAAATGAAACAATACCTTATTGAAATCACAGATTGATATTGAGCATTGCATATTTGTATATTGTTTTGATGAGACTTCCTTTACTATGGATACAAACATGATCAAAGGTCATGACATCACCAACTGAAGAAGGCATATATGTATAAAAACACAAGGAATAAATACATCACTTAATATTTGTTTGCTCATATTGTTTCAACTCTTAAGATTTTGTTGCAAGGAATTTATATGTGTTTGCATTACTTGCAACTTTTCTTCTTCTTGCTATTGACATTGATGTTTGGATCTGAAGAGAGATATTAATTTTTGGAAACAAAATTTGATGGCCCATAGTCAACACAGTTAATACTGGAAGATATAGTCTGCTCTTTTTATATCTCTCTCTCTCTCTCTCTCTCTCAAATGAAAAAGTACATGGGGGAGGGGCAAGCACATCTTATGCTTGGAAATTTCAAACTATATTTCACTCTTTCTTTCGACCCCATTTTAGTCTGCCCCCCCCCCACCTGTCAGAGAGAGAAAGAGGCACCATGGTATTTTAGAGGCCATTTGATCGAATGTGTCTCTTTATATAAATATATGGGTTTAGTTTTTTTAACCACAAACTTGTATGGAGTACAGCCAAATATACATTGACTGCCCAGACTCAGTAATCTATTGAATGTATTGTTCTGTATCAGTTTAGTTTGGCTGCTTTACTGTAGCAATTTTGATAGTTTTAAACTTTTTGGTAATATGGTTAAACCAGTTTTATGCTATGCTTCAGAAGTCAGGAGTTACATGAAAGAAACAGAAAAAGTTTTGAAAATGGTACCATAATCTCTTTCCTCAAATATTAATGCTTATGCAGTTTAAGAATCATTGGCATATACCCACTACGTGTTATATATGGTATACAGTATATTACATTTTGGCTACAATTTAATCCCATGGATCCAAGCAGGTATTCCTTTAATTGTCATCTGAAGTTAAAGGATCCTAATGAATATGATCATATCACATAGGCAACACATGTGAAGAAAGTACTATTTTCTTTAGTGTGAATGGAGGAAAGATTTGTAGAGATTAATTCATTCATAAAGTTATTTAAGAAAGAGTTAAATATTATATCGTACAAAAATGGCATCGTAAAGTTACGGGTTCAGGGTGCAGAACATACAGTATTTTAAATCATCGTTAAATCCAGAACAGTTTTTATCTTCAGATATAATTTAGAAACGTAATTCTTAGGTTGTCAATATTTCAGTCATAATTTAGTGAGAGAGACAGGTCAACATCATGGTTTGGATATATCTGATTCAATCTGTCCATATTTTGAAAAGAATGGTTAAAGACTTGCAAAAACAAATATTTTCTTTTAGTATGCAATGCATGTTTCCAGACAAAACTATTTACATTAAAGATGAATTAATAACAGGTCATTCATTTTGGTTAGTAGTTATGTGTGTCTTTAGTTTGAATTGATAGTACAGACTATTTGTGTGAACATGTGCATCCTCACTTGGATTGTGAAATTTCATCTTCCTTTGAATTATCCTACAATACTCTCCTTGATATATAACTGTTTGTTATGCATTTACTGCCAGAAATTGTCTCTTTGCACTCCAGGATTTAGCTAAAACAAATGTCTTGTGTACAGATTTCCATACACAAGCTATAAATATGTGTGATGTGTGATTTGGATTTTTTTAACATAGCTTTTAACAATTTTTCAGTCATATCGCTACAATGTCTGCAGTGTGGCAGTTTAAAGTGATGTCTAGCACTGGGGCATCATGCCACAGACATGTAGCATGATGTCCCACCCAGTCACATTATCCTGACACCAGGCTGACCAGTCCTAACACTAACCTCTTAATGCTGAGCGCCAAGCGAGGTAGCTGTTAGTACCATTTTTGTAAGTCTTTTGGTATGACTCGGCCGGGGTTCGAACCCATGACCTCCCGCATCTGAGGTGGATGCTCTAACCACTAGGCCACAGGAGTTGTGATGCTATAAATATGCACCAAATAAGAGAATATACATATGTGTGTGTGTGTGCATGTGTGTGTGTGTGTGTGTGTGTGTGTTAATTAGCAATAGTTAGCTATAACATTTGTTCTGGTTATAAAATCTGTTTGATCCCCCATATTCTAGCTTTTGTAATTTGTACCTTATATTAAAGGTGACAGAGGAAGTTTTTTGTCCATCCATCTGGCAGTGCCAGTGGTCTCACTATAATTGGAACAAAAATTGAAGTGTTTTGTTTATAATGGCAATCAAAAAGTGGGTGGATTTGTTTGGGGGTTTATTTGTTGAAAAAATGTGATTCTCACAAATACCTTAAAAAATACCCCTTCTGATTTTAGGAAGAGCAATTTCTATCCATATAGCAAAACCAAAATTGATATCCTTTTTGAAAGCCTCCTCCCACCCCCACAACCATCCTCAAGAGCCCCTCTTTCCCAGGAGGTTAAGTTATTTGACTTTCAGGGCATGGACAGTGTTTTTGTTTGTTACTAGAAAATGCACCAGCAAAGAACTAGTTTATAAAATTTAATGTACTTTGGCCTTTAAAGAGTCTGATAAATATATTCTTGTTTTGCATGTGTTTATCAGATGGCAAATTATATACATTGCTTTATGCCAGCCATGTGGCGTAGTTGGCTGTTTAACCTTTTCAAGATGGCTGTTTAGGATAGATCCACATGTTCATAATTGGAGACGAGAAATGAACTGTAGTTAAATTGTGCCTTGTACAAGTAAGAGAAATCAACTTACCGTTTATGCTTCTTAGAAACAATAAGCTAGATCTGTCGCTGTACACTTATGAAATCTCTGGAAAACTTGCACAAGAGTTTAACTGTACAAAACTGTATGAATTGTCATGATGATTACAGAATATGCCCTTGTCAAGGACAATCAAGATAACCCATTTCCGGTTACACTAGGCTGGAACTTTATATGAAAATACTGTGGACTTTATTATAAATCTTGGTTGAGTGACAATGATAATTCAGGTTTCACTTATAAAATTTCCCAGTGCTATAATAGTATTATAGTACAATATAATTATGATCATATATTTATTTGTCAGTTGGTGTTAAAGTTAGGTAAAGTGATGCATATATGTATGTACTGCAGTAAAAGACTACATTTCAAGATGAGTCATACAGTGCAGAATGTCAGGAAGTTATTTCATTCACAAATTGTAATGTTAAATTTATGACTGTCATCTAATGCATACCTGATTAAGTTGCCATATACTATAAGCATTTTTGTTATTAATTGGTATTGTAAACAAATATTGATTAAATGTTTTACAAAAAATGTAAACATGTGACTTTTGGTGAAACTCTGAGTAAACAGAAGGTACAGTTTAAGGGCCTATACGTAAACAGTACTGTAAGTCCATTTTAAAGATTAGAGTTTAAATACTCAAAACATCTGTTAGATAGGTGTTTACATAACCAAAACCAGTAAGCTCTCTTGCTTGTTAAGCTGCACTACAATATATGTTTTGGTAATTTTATGACTGGGAGCTAAGCCCTAACCATAAATTGTCAGTTTTAACATTAACTCATTAACCTCACATGCAATGTTTATTTGTCATCAAGCAGTACTCTACTTCTGAGCTCTGTAATGTCAACATTGTTTATGATGCCATAGTGGGTGGTATTAGAGAAAAGGGGATAGATATAGTTGTATAATGACATCACAAAATGTAGACTTTCTCCTTGCATTAAAACTAGAGCAGAAAAACACAAACTTTGAGACCTGAATTTTTTCCAAGCCAAAAATTACTGGTTTCTTAAACCAGATTTTAGACTCTTTGGCCTTAGGTCTAAATCAGACCAGTCTGAATTACACACAGACATAAGAACCATTGCAAAAAGCATGCTAAGTTTCACATTTTAAGTAAAATGGGGCCAGGACAAAAATATCATGGGTCCAATATGCAAACAGAAGCAAAATAAAAAAGTCCAATTTTCACCCTTCTGCACATGTACATTTTCATGGCTGAAATAATCAATATATTGTAACATATTTTATGCAACTTAGCATCCAGTTAAATGAAAGTCTCTTGGAATTGTGTGTGTCTGGATCCATTCAGAAATAACCCCAAGAATGCATTTCCTATCCCCATTTCAGGTGAAAATAAAAAGAATTTTCAGGGTTGTAATAATGAATTGACAGACTTAGGAGACAGAAGTGATAATTATATATATATATATATATATATATATATATAGATATAGATAATTACATCTCCCTTTCTTTCCAGAAAGATAAAAATCTGTTATCTTAATGTTTACATTGTGGCTCATTTAATGGTTTGTTTTTTCTTGCATGCAAATTTTATCCTATCTGTGGCCATATAATGATTTTCAATGTACAGATCAAACTTTTCAGCTTAAAACCACACAATCAAAAAAATGATTTACAGAATCTGAACTTAACATTTATCCAAAAGAGAATAGAATAAAATTACTAAATATTATTGATGTTAAAGTTCTTCTGAATTTAAATATTATCCAGTTTTAAACCAGACCTTATTTATTTTGGAACTATTCTGTTAGAATCAAACTGTTTATATAATTTCAACATCATGGATCTTTAACACTGTTCTTTCTGTCTTTTTACTTTCGATACAAGTCTTTCATTTCTGGTTCTCAGCATAAATTCATTTCAAAGGAACCACTGGTAAACCTGAGGCATTTTATTAATCTTCTACCTCTTCCTTCTTTGATGATTCATATTGGTCATCATTTTCCTCCACATTTGACATTTTATTTGATATTAACAATGAGCATTTGTTGTTGTTGTTGTTGTAGGGTTTAACGCCATTTTTCAGCACAAGATAGGCTATACATGGCGGCCAGTATAATTGGTGGAGGAAGAACCCTGGAAAACCCCGGGAAGAACCACCAACCCACGAGAAGCTACTGGCAGGCTTTCTCACGTGCCCACGTTAGCCGAGCCTGAGACTCGAACTCACGCAGACAGAGGTGAGATGGCAGTGATCCGTAACAGTGAGCGCTTTAGACCACTCGGCCACTCGGGGCCCCATGAGTATTTGTAATTTCTTCTGCATTCACCTTGACTTGTTGTTACTGTCAGACCTTGATGTGACTTTTTTATAACAGTTCCTTGATCAGTCCATTGATTATTGTTTCATTTCTTGAAGTCTCTTCTGGACTAAGTTGCTTCAAGGTTTTCGCTGCTGACCAGTGATAGTAGAAAGTGTGATTTTTCATTTGCTTTCATTTCCATTGCCTAATTTTCTTTCACTTTTTAAGATCCAAAGTTTTTGGATTTGTTCATTATCACTGTTTCTCCTAAACCAATTGGAGAATTGCTGAGAAACTCTCTTTTTTACAGACACTTGGATCCCATAGTCTAGTTGGTCCTAAATAAATATGGTGCCCCATCAACATGCAGTATGGTCACCACATCTACCATTTTGAAAGTCTTTCCCTATTCATCTGGAATGGATCATTGAATCGACATTAGTTTTTCATAGGAAGACCTCTGGTGATGTCTAGCTGCTCCTAAATGAAATTAGTGCCAACCTAACCTGCAACATGACCACCGTGGCAGTCATTTTGAAAATCTTGATATCACTACATCTGAAATATAAGGGTGTATTTTATGCATTTTAATTCAGTTTGTTTCCATATACAGTATAATACACAAATATGCTGCATATTTAGAGTGCTGCCTCCTAAGGTGACCATTCTGAAAATCTTGTTATCACTACCTTTCCAGAATGAGTAGTTATATCTTTATGGAGTTTTCATTTATGACTTAATGTTGATTGGATGGTCTAATCAAAATAATGTTTTCACTAAGGACTTCTTATCATATGTAGTTTATGTCTAAATGAAACTGGTGCTTATCAGACCTACAACATGGGGTATATTACATTCCTGTTATCACTGTTTCTCCTGGAGAGATGGTTGCATCAAGATGGGATTTTCACTTAAAGACTTCTAATGATATGAAGTTGGTCTAAATTAATATGGTATTGATTGATGGCCGAATTTGGTATCATCACCAAATGTGAATATTCCTTACGTATGTGATCATTTGTGGATCAATATTGCACATAAATTACAAAAATGGCCATTCCTCTGAAGTTTGTAAGAAATTTCCAAAAACATTGTTAATTCATTAAGCCCCAGTGCCGCCTTTAGGCATGATGAGGTTGTACCCATCTTCGGAGCTTTGTAGAATCAAGGTTATTTAAGATATGCCAAAGTGTGACAAATAGACAGATGTAGCTCTACATTGATAATCTGGACTTTCTACTCACACACAGACAGGCGAACCTTTGCATAAAGTAGGATAACTTTGAGATATTGGGTAAAAAGTGGCCTGGACAGGAAAAAGATGGGTCCAATAAGCAAACAAAAAAAAAAACAAGAATCCAACTTTTTCCCTTCTGCACATGCGCGAGCAAGATAGCTAATACAAAGTGACATTTCTAACACAACTTGATATCTGGCTTAACAAAAAATCTCTCGGAAGCAGATGTATTTGGATGTACTGTAGTATCATTTATTTTTGTTGGGCTCAAATTTCGTGATTTTGTTAAAAAAGGCATTTTCCTGGGTACTTAAATTTGTGGTTTTACCTGTCAAAGTTTGCATATTAGTAAGGCATTTAATTTCATGGTTTAACATCAACAAATACCCAAAATAAAGAATACAAAAGAATAAAACTATGATGATGCAAATGGCAGTCACATTAATGTTTAAAACAATACTACCACCTGTATGAGTACAAATCAAAGACCTGGCTAGTTCAATACTTACACCATGTTTTCGACCAAGTGAATAACATCAGTCGAAGCTGACTCAGCCAACAACACTAAAACAATACTTCCATCTCTATGAGCACAAATAAGACACCTGTCAAGATTAATCACTTTCGCCATGTTTTTGTTTGAGTGCTCAACATCAAAGGAAGCTGACACAGCCAACAACACTAGGCCAATCAGTTATTAAAGTACATATGAATGATCTCTTACTTAAACCACTGTCCATCAAGTTGCACCATCAGAACTTTCTAATGGTCATGGTGTTAACACAGTGGCTTAAGAGTTGTAAAATTCAACTTAGACCCCCTCGGTTCCTGGACTTCCTAACCCGTCAGAAGCTGCGAACATAGCCCTGGAGCTTGCTTACCAGGAAGCTAATGATGCAGTAGAACCCCTGCTTCGGTCATTGTCCCAGAAGAGAAAGTGAGGAGACTATAACAGTTACAACGAGGATATCCGGGCAAAGATAGCCAGATACACTCCATTGATAATACTGTTGCCAAGGCAGCCCGCAAATTCAGTAGCGATCTGAGTACAATCAGTGAGACCACTGTATGGAGTATGCAGGACTAATACATAAAGTTAAAAAAGCAAGATGGGCAAGAACTTTTTAATTTACCCAAATCACCCCGGGGCAATCATTTGATGCAAGGAAGCATGCTTATGTGGAGATACAATATTTGATCAAGAAATTTAGAATTAATGGAGAAGTGATCAATATTAAGATTGGAATGGCTGGGGCAGAAGCTGTGATCACCAAGCATTGGGCGAGGTTGCTACTTCGCTGTGTGGGATTTGTTAAGATGAAAGGAACAAAATGTGTAAAACAGCTGCCCTGTGATTTTGAAGACATTAAGAAAACATTCTTGGAGAAATTTAACACTGTAGTGAAACAGCATTATATTCCAGACTGTCTTATAATAAATTGGGATCAGACCAGGTGCCATTTGGTGCCAGGTGGTGACTGGACAATGGAAGCCCATGGATCTAAGCAAGTGTCAGTTTCCGCACTTGATGACAAGAGGCAGATTACGATTTTACTTGCAATAACAAATTCCAGAACCTCCTGCCCCCACAAGTCATTTACGCAGGGAAGACTGACAAATGGCTGCCTAAGGGTGTAGTTTTCCCTGACCACTGGGATGTGACTCAAACAGACTTACACTGGAGTAACGAAGAATCTATGATACATTATGTGGATAATGTCATCATTCCATATGTGAACAAAACATGTGACCAGTTGCCCCTTGCACATTGCAATCAGCAAGCAGTGGCAATATTAGGCCGATAAATTAGCCCTTCACCCATGATGGTATTGATGTTGGGGTTAATCCCAACATCAATATCATCACAGGTGAAGGGCTGATTTATCAGCCTATGGCAATATTTGATGTGTTTAGAGCACACCAAAGTGCAAAGATGCTAACTAGATTGAAAGACAGTGGAATCACTCATTTGTTTGTGCCTGCTTCTTGTACAGACTGACTTCAACCACTAGACTTGACAGTAGATAAAGAGTACAAAGAAGAATTAAAGTCACACTTCCACGAGTGATATGCTAAACAGGTCATGGATGCCATACGGAAAAAGATGTTACTGGTGACGATCAGTGCACAGTATTAGTAAACCTTGCAACCTTATTAATTAAGCCAATTCACGCTGAATGGATAATTGCTCACGTGACAATGAGTGAAAGTTGGACCTAATTATTAGTAGTTTTGAGAAAGCTGGACTTATTAAATTCAGTAATTTGGGGATTAATTACCTGAGAAGCATTTGTGAGTACCATGGGACTTAACTGACACGATGTTGATACAGTGGCTTTGTCCAAAAATCTGTGAAGCGTGAGCTTTAATACTCTGCTGTAATTAGTGTATATACATAGTGTTTCATTAATAATAGTGTTTCAAGAAATAGTTATAGTATTTTACAGGATTGTTATTCTTTTGGATTAAAAATGCATGGATAAAATGAAATGTGCTTTCAGAAGGATTTAAATGTTTCAACAGCAGTTGTACTCTTATGAAGGATCGATTTGAATAAGTATTAAATTTAATTTTCATATAATGTTATTTTGTATTATTTTTTCTTTCATTTTCAGTATTACTATTGTTTGAATACCTTATGCTTTTTCTCTATTTTCTCTCTATCCTTACTTGCCTCACATATCGATTTAAGGCAGTGAGTGTAAAATTACAGCTATTGGATACCTTATCGAACGTGTGCATTGAAACAATATAAAATGACATAATTCTTGTTTCAAAAGGTTAAAATAAAAAATAAAACAAACACATGTAGAAGCTAATATTTAATTACCAGATTACAGTATTGACCTTGATTTATCAAATACTAGTAGCTGTGTTAATCTCTAGGAATGAAACACTGTAAGAAAAGGGGGGGTCATCATCCGACGTGGCTCATTTTTCATTGGGGATTTAAATTCATGGTTCTGGGCAATAACAGAAACCACGAAAATTGGTCCCCCATGAACATTGATGATACTGCAGTATTCAGAATTAACCTCCAAAATGCATTTCCTAAACCCCATTTCAGGAGAAAGTGACAAAAATCTTGGGGCTGAATGAGTTAAACCTCCAGCTACCATGGGGTCCAGAATGTTATTTCTCCAATCGATGGTCATAATGATGTGCAGATTTCTCTACAAGAACTTTTATGTTCGTATTGACATGTTTTCTTTTTAACTAAAAGATTGCATCTGATATCACCTTGGTCATAAATGAAAATATTGCCAATCAGATGGCAGCCATGGCATGCAATTTTCAACATCTTATTTCTGCTAGTTATTATAAGGGATGGATGTATGAACATCGAGTTTTCACTAAAACACTTCTCACTTTATGCAGTTAGTCCTAAATGGAAATGATGCTTATATGACTTCCCAAAATGACAGCCGTTGCAAAGTCTCATTAGAGCAACTTCTAAATGAATGGTACCAACATGTTACTGATGAATAACAAATAAAAGAAAACTTCTTTCTTGCAATATATACATGTAATTGTGCCTATATTAAATTAATGTTGATCCAACCTCCAGATTGGCTACCATGATGGTCATCTTGAAAAGAGCCATGATAACTCGTGTGGTAGAGCATCACATGTGTAAATCCAAGGGTTGAAAGGTTCAATACCTGCCCAGGTTGGCTGCCTTGGTGTGTCCTTGGGAAGGACATTTAACTTGTTTCTTCTGCATGATATAGCCAATATTGTGCCAAGTGTGCCATTAAAAATCAACAAAATCAAGTGCAAAAAGCCATCATGAAAATCTTTATACAGATACTACTGAACAGATTGTTCTAACTTGATACGAGAATTTCACAAAATCTTTAACAGTACATAGCTGGTTCGGAATGAAAATGGTGCTCTTCGAACCACTAACATAGCAACATAGTGGCCATCCTGAAACTCTTATTATTACTGCTGAATAGGGTTTTCACTAAAAATAGTGCATATCTGAACACCAGCATTGAATTCTGCACTTTTATGACGAAGTTGGAAATCAGACTTAATTTGACCTTTTGGTCAGGTCAAAGGTAATTGCATGCAATTCTGTACTCCACAAAACTGATGAACACAATGGCTTGAACGTAAAATATGCAAAATAATTTTGGCCTGACGTTGTATATATTTGCATTGCTATCAAGAAGTTCAGAGTCAGCACTCTGACTTTGATTTTAATGTCAAAGGTCATGACTCGTGTTAAACTGATTTTGTTGAAAGCTCTACATAGAAGTTGGAGACCTGGGCAGCCAAATTGCATAAGATGCTCACATTTACCAGTCACTGCCATCTCACCTCTCCAAGTGTGTTTGATTTTCAGGTTTGGCCAGTGTGGGACATTAAGTATGCCAGTAGCTTTATTTAGGTGGGTGGTTCTTCCTGGGGTTTTCCTTCACTATATATACTGGTCACCATGTATAGACTATCATAGTGATCACTTCGGCATCCATATGTGTATTTACATCTGTCTGTCCACCCATACACTACATTAACCTCAATTTATTTTCGTTCTTTCTGGATTTGACAAAAAGTGTCACTTGTTAGCTGTACTAGCATCTGAGAATGATAACACAAACAATTATGAATTAATTTCAGTGTGTAGTTGTTTATCTGACATTTTTCTTTGAATAATACTAGTTCATAACTTGGGTTCTTTCCATACAATATTACTTACAGTTTTACCTGTAATTAGCAGGTAGCTACATCTTTTCAGTGTGTGAGACAATTTTGTCACTGATACCAGATTCAAGATCAAAGGCCAAAACAAAGTATTTTGTACTGCATTTGTACAGATAGCTTGTGAATATGATAATTTAGAAGTACAAGAAAATGTTTCTGGTACCATGTTTCTTATTGTTGGTGTTTCTGAGGAGTGTCTGCTTTGATTTAAAAGCTCATTAGTTTGAAAGGATTAAAGGATAATAGAAACATATTTCCTGTTGATTCTGCAAATTCCTTTTGGCTAGTAGATTATGAGTTCCTTTATTTTTGGTAAAGCCAGTAAGTGTTGAGGTTGGTTGATGGAACAGGATATTAATATAGTACAATGTTATAGAACTCTTACACTACCTGGCAGCTTGTCATCAAGTCCACTCCGATTAGAATAGCACCATTTTCTCTCATTCTTTGATGTGAACTATAATTACCATACTGACTTTATATTTTTCAATGTATGTATGATTTTTTTTTTAAAGATGTGTAATACGTATAGGTGAGAATAGTTATCACACAGACCCTCTTAAAAGAAATTAGCCAATGTTTTGTTAAATTGAAGGATGAGCTTTTGTGCATATGTTTATACTGGGAGAATGATAGTGTTTGATTTGTAGCAGGCCCAAAGTTGTGTAGTTTTCAAAAGTTTTCTCCATACCACCAAAGTTAAACTTACAAAATTTATATGAAATAATGATTTTCTTATAATACAGGTTTACAAAAGATTGTACAACCAATAGTTGATAAAGTTTTACTGTCTCTGCTGCTTTGTAAGCATGGTTTGGTATTGGACATAGGTTCTCAGCAGCAAAAACATAAGCACATCATCCTTTTAGCCTGCGGGATCTTTTTCTCCAAACATCTTTTACTTATTTCTATTTCTACATTCATGAATCCATGGTTGCTTTAAATTTTGCTGTCAGTAATTTTCATTTACTAGATTCCATTTTATGTTTATGTTTGTCTTGATGCTTTTAAAAACACACACCCAAAAATATGGGAACCGTGTAATCCTGCACATTCATGAATGTGTCAGCAGATTCCTCAGCATGTTATTTTGTAATGTCATGTGACTCCTTTAGCACTGCTGGAGATCAAAGCATCAGACATGTGGATAATGGCTGGACCAGCATTGATTGATTTGCTCTGTTGTATTGGAAGTATGTTCAGCTTCCTTTGGAATAGGTCTGGATATGTGGGTGATGCAATAGTGGCATAATGGGGGTAACTAAGGGCAAAGAGCAGATTTATTTTAATGTGGATTTTTCTATATGCACTTGTATCTAAATAACTAAATACAGCTGATTGAGTTTCATCTCACCTGTGAATAAATAGTCATTCGTATGATGTTTCTATTGATATTATTGTTGTCAATAATGTTCAACAGATGTGTTGGAGTCTTTGAAAGTAAAAGTTTCTACATCACTTCTATTTTGACATGATGTTACCATACATTAGATCATTTCTGTTAGGGCTGGATTGTTATTGAATGGAACCATGACATCACATAATATGTGATATTACTTCATGTCAAATGTCATACATGTACTTTTATTACATCATACTGACATGACTGAGTTTTCATCTGGCATCATAATGCTATGTTCTTACCGTCGTGCTGATAAAATATTACTGGAAATATTTGCACCCAGAAATGCTTGGAGTTTCTTTCTACCTGTGTAATTAGAATCTCTCTGGAGGCATCAGTTTCATTTATGTTAATATTGCCCAGTATCTTTAAATTTTTTTATAGTCACATATCTTCTGCCTATGATTATGTATGCTACTAAATCATTGCAATATTATTAACGTTATTATATTAATCATTGCAATATTATTAATATTATTATATTATTATTGCAATCCAATATGCTAGGATTTCTTTTCTTGCCTGTGTAAGCTATGACAATTCATTCTGCAACTTATTCACTTTCCCATGGGACCTTGGGGTCAAGGTCACAGTACTAAATATTCTGTTAAGGTTAAGTTTTGTTATTTGCTAGTATTTCCTAAATATCTTGATGGATTTGGTTCATACTTTGGATGAATCATTATGAAGCTAGGACAAATCATTCTTTGTCATACTTAATATTTTGAATTGGGTTCAGTATCGCATGTTGTAAACTGATTCTTTGATCATGGACATGCTGACCTTGATTTGTCTTGTTAAATATCACTCATCAAATTCATTTTAAATACCTGAGGCATTGATACCTAAATAATTATTTTGTAAATGCAGATATCTCATAGTACAGTTTACAAACACTTAGGCAAAAGCAATCATTATTTTGCAGGTCTGCTTTTCAGAAAGTGTCCCAAATGCATTGTCATGCATTATAAGAAAAATAGTTAATCTTCAGACAGTGATGTTATTGGTTCATTGTCTATATCAAATAATATAATGACCTTCTACAATTTGCTTTGTTTGACACATCCTGAACAACATGACCCTACGCTGTAGTGTAATATACAAGTACACCATTCATAGTAAAAATAAGGACACTGGACATGTACTTAAATTCCCTGGTTGTTTACATTTCTTTTGTTTGAATCAGTTTGTATATAATCCACAAAAGAGCATCTCAAAAAATGATATAAATTCCACAGTTAATTTAAAAGTTATAAAACTGATTTCCCTAAATATTTAGAAGAAAAATGGTTAACCCAAAACAAATTAAATGGTGAACTCTTTCGTTGCACTGACGTTTACATGAAGTTGTGCAGTGGTAATAAGAATCAAGATAACACACTAATCAGGAAGTTATTTACACCGAGTCCACATAAGTGATATAGAGGGTTGCACACAGTAGATATTGAAAGGGGAGCACATAAGGGGATTTTTAGATCCATTACATATGTAATAGATTGTTTGTACAGTAATGTACATCTGTCCTCATTCCATTTTCATGTTTAAAAGAAAACACCTGCTATAGTCAAATTAAATTTGACAGTCATGTTCATGTGTATATTTAGATTTCCTTTGATTTTCATGCCACTTAAGTGATTTTGGTATTTTGTATTATTTGATTCTTGAATAATCATCAAAGGTAAAACTTTTACTGTATTGTTTTGAGTATCTTTAACCATTACCAAAAGAGTTGGTCATATTTGCATAGATAAGTATATATGGTTGTTACGTCATCTGTATTACAGCTAAGCAGAAGTTAGGATTTGCAGTGAAGACAAGATATCAACTACTGGCAAGGTTTTGTAAAATAAATTACAAGCCAATTAAATGCCTCATTTGATAATTACTATAAACACATAATAATAGCATGTTCAAAGAACAAAATACATTATAAGTTTTAAAAAAGTATATATTTCATGTTACAGCTCACAAGCGCAGTTTTAATTATGTGGAAATTTTTATAGCATTTGTACTTTTTCTTGGAATCTCTTTCTTACAAATGGCTTCTTCTGGGTACAGTGTACAATTACATGTGACATGTTATGAATTCAGGTCAGGGGCACTTCATAGGAGTGTTATATTGATTTTCATTTTAATCAAAGAGACAAAATGTTTTGCTTAAAATGTTTTTAATTAGATGCTGTTCAGTACTGTACCTTGCTCAGAATCATTAGACCAGAAACACAGTCAGTTTATAGGGAAATACTTTTCACTGTTTGGAACTAATTTCTTCTAGTGTAGGTAGATCACATGACATTTGTGAATTCAGATGTGTTTGCTATAGTCTAATGCTGAGACAGAATACATGAGGCATTTTGTAGGCTCCTGTCTAAGCATTCAGGAGTTATAGCTCCTTTGTAAATAATGAGTCGCTTGCATCTTTTCATATGAATTGAAAAATCAACAGGGAAGCATGTAAAATCAAGGTATTAATGGTACAATTGTATGTACATATTCCTTAATGATAGTTTCTTGAATTCCACATGCCCATTAAAATTAAAATAATTTTTTTTATAATCTTGAAAGCATATTACACTGTGCATAAATAGAGAAATATCATTGATATTGCAATATTACTGTGCATATGTCTTATATCAATGCCATTTTATTTCGACCATATAAATATGAAAATTGATTTTAACTGCTTTTTTGTTTGTACAGGTGTTATGGACTATACTCGCTGCTTCCAGTGTGGTGGTGGATTAAGAAACTGGACATCTGGAGACAACCCCTGGATTGAACACGCTAGATGGTACCCAGAGTGTGCTTATGTGCTGGGCAAAAGGGGACAGAGATTTGTAAATGCTGTACTCAAGAAACAAGCTGAATTGGTAAAGACAGTTTATGCTGGGCATATAGTGTTACCCATATTCATCTGTCACATTTGCCCATATCTCAAAAAGTACTGTGTTCACTAATGGCCAGTTTCTGCCATTGTTCTGAGACAACAAGATTTGATATGAAGAAATTTTTATAGCAAGTAAATCTATCATGGATACAGTAGTAGCAACATCTTATTGATTTAGTCCTATGAATGCTGTCAAAATGTATCATCTTATGACAACCTGTCTAAATGTGCTATCACCAAAATATATTGTATACTGTGTTCTCATTTATAAGTCAGCTTGACTCTAAGCCAGTTCCCGCCCACATTTCCAGCTGCAGAAGTCTCATTACTCATTACCATTCATATAAGTCAAGTGTATTTTGCAAGTCAGATCCATCTGAAGGGGTGACTTGTTGTCAGTGAGTCAGATTTACACTTTGGAAAAATTAAACATCAAATGGATGGATGGATGAATGGATAAAAATAAAGATGAAGTCAGTATAAAATACAGTTATATTATTGAGTATGTCACAGATAAATTGACAGCTTCAATTTTGTCCACCTTCATGTCATAAAATCCTTAGAAATCAATAATGCTTGATATTTTAAATATATTTATATGATAAATCCATGGATTATAATATAAGTCACATACTTGTATAAAAATAGTAGCCCAAAAGATCTGATTCACAATATCCTGTAACTTCTTAATTCCACATGTCTTACAGAGAAACAATGAAAGTTAAGTCCAAATTTTTGTGCTTCACTGTATTTTATATTAATGTCACTAATTAGTATCATCTGGTACAAGGTCCAAGAATTCATTCTGATCGTGCAAGTAGCCAAATACAGTTCTGAAATACTGGATCATCTTCTAGTCATCACAACTTGGGTTAGACTCCAATTCATTGTCTTTATTGTCATATTTAGCTGCTTTGTGGAGACTGAGGATGGGTACTGCAGGTGACACTATGTCTTATACTGTTTGTAAAATGTATTAAATGATACAGCTGAAAATGTATTCGTTGTCCAGCAATATCACAGGGAGTTCAAAATACCCTCTGCTACTTGGCATTGAACAAGTATCAGATTCATGGCCCAGTCAGACAGTTGTGACATGGGAAAACAAAGAGGGTGCTGCCTTTGCAAGCTAAAGGATTACAATCAAATACAGGAAGTTGTAAAAAACTACTTGGCACTGAACAAGTATCAAATTCATGGCTTGATTGAATGGATTGTCAACAAGAAAACAAATGAATGCTGCCTTTACAAGCAAAGCATTTATTGGCCCAAACCTTTGCCATAATGGATAAATAGATAAAAAATAAAGGCAAAACCAATATAAAATACAATTATATTATTGAGTGGAGTATGTGACAGAAAATTGACAACTTTCATTTTGTCCACCTTCATGTTGTAAAATCCTGAGAAATCCATTATGATTGACATTTTAATGAGCACTGCCTTTGCAAGTCAAGGGCTCATTGGCTCGCAAGCCCTGGAAGATAACTTGTGAATTACATTTGGCTTATGGAAAAGGAAAATATAAATTAAATCAAAAGTTTTATTGCATCAAAAACAAATTATTTATGCAGCAAAACACTAAATATAATACAAATACAGTTTGCTTGGACTTGCACAAAAATGGAAGCAATATACATACTAGTAAACACCCATGCCCAATAGTATTGATGGACACTAATCATTGAAGTGGGTAATATTTAATTTACCAGTAATATTTTCAAATTATCAAAGTAAAAGTAATAGATACAAGTATTGTTTAATTTCAATACCATCATGAATTGGATAAACACAGTGCATACTATATATGCCTTTCTAAGAGAATAGTGACATGAAAATGACAAAATATTTGACTTGACAGAATTTATATATACAGCAAACATGTAGAGCTACCAATATTACCCCTGGATTTATCAAATTTTTTTGTATATCACACTTAGAAGATGACCTCTAATGTGCATGGATCAGTTTTCAGTAAAAGTGTCACTTATAAACAAATATGCATGGCAGCTAGAAGAAAACTTAAATGCTTTCTGGAAAAAATCATTACATTTTTTCTTGTGAAAAATCTTGTTATACAACAGTTTTTATGAGCTCAGTCATATATGTTGTACAGTTGATTTAAAATAGAAGCACATTTCTTATGTCTAAAACTTATGTAGAAATTCTATAGTACGATTGAAACAAGTACAAGTAAACCTGTTATTTTAAAACCTCTGTAGACAGATACTAGTAGAGTTTATTTAAAACAAGGATTCCTGTCATCTGTAAAGAATCTGAGACATACTGTGGCATCATTGATATAAATACAAGGAAACCTGTCATGTCCAAACCTTGAGGGCATAATACAGTACAGTTTATATACATACAAGTGTTATGTACAGCTGTATTTTGTAACCTCTGGTACATGATTTTATCTGATTTTTATAATTTTGATTCATGGCTGTAATTTGTTCAGAATATCTTTAGTTAGTTTTACCTACATGACCTGAATCTGTTAAGAGCATAGTATTGCATAGGATCTATAAATATATGCTTACATATGTTTTGAGAGTTATTAATAATAATCTTAATAATAAGACTGAAATGATGCCTTTGGCTTAATTTCTCATTGGCTGATGGGGTTTCAACATTTCTGGAAGAATTCAGTAACTTTCCTTTGGTTGGGCTTGGTCATATGAATAGGCAAGTTTGAAGCAAAATGAGTACTGTGATCTATCACATGGGGTCTATTGCGACATATAGTCACAACAGACAGTGTATATAAATAGAGGACTGGCAATCAGTTTCAGTCTGATTTTGGAGTCATTCACATTTCTTGTGTTCCTGTTGTAAGTCTACAGACATGTTTTATTTCGTACATTGATATTATTCTGAGGAAAACATTTGTTTGGACTCTTCCGTGGAAATAGGAATTGCTCATTATTTAGTCTATTATATTATTCTGGAACTGTTATAAATTATCCAGAGTAATTCTGGACAGTGCCATCATGACAACTTCATGGTTCTTGAAGGACCACTACATTTCCGGTTTTAAATCTTATAAGGAACTTTTCATTCAGTTAGGACTTTTATAGACCTTTATAAGGATTAGTTTGGATTCCCTTCATAATACTGTAAGTTCCTCTCAGTTTTCATTTATAACTTTGATAATTAACTTGTTTGTTAAGTTTTACAAAACTTGTTGGTTTGCTTTTTTCTGTTACTTAGTTTTTGACCATAGAGTCGTAACAGCAAGGAAGCCCATCATGTCTAATACTTCTATAGACATACTAGAGTATAGTTGATAAAAATACAAGGAAGCCCATCATGTCTAATATCTCTATAGACATACTAGAGTATATTTGATATAACTACAAGGAAGCACATCATGTCTAATACCTCTATAGACATACTAGAGTTGATATAAATACAAGGAAGCCCATCATGTCTAATATCTCTATAGACATACTAGAGTATAGTTGATATAAATACAAGGAAGCCCATCATGTCTAATACCTCTATAGACATACTAGAGTATAGTTGATATAAATACAAGGAAGCCCATCATGTCTAATACCTCTATAGACATACTAGAGTATAGTTGATATAAATACAAGGAAGCCCATCATGTCTGATACCTCTATAGACATACTAGAGTATAGCTGATATAAATACAAGGAAACCCATCATGTCTAATACCTCTATAGACATACTAGAGTATAGCTGATATAAATACAAGGAAACCCATCATGTCCAAAATCTCAATAGACAAACTACAGTACAATTTATATAAATTCAAGGAAACGTGTCATGTCTAAAATCCCTTTAGATATACTATACTGGAACTGATATAAATGCAAGGAAGCCTCTCCTGATATTAACCATTGTGGATCAAATTTATTTTCTTATCCCACATTTTCTTTCTTTATATAAAAATTATCTCGGTATACAGAAAACCTATCCCAACCAAACATTGAATTTGGTCCTGAGGGCTTTCAGTCTTATGGTGAGTCATAATATTTCAGTTTCAGATGATTTTAACCTTTTAAGACTTTGTTTAATTCTATTAATATTATTCAGCTTGCAGCCCAAAATACTGAGCAGAACAACAGTGGCAGTACCACCAGCACCAATGACAACAACATAACAAGGTCTGGAACTGGCACCTCAGAGTCTCTGTCAGCACAGCCTCAGTCAGGTCAGAAACTACAAGAGTTTCATCAGTCTAAGACAATGTGGTCTGTTAATATGGTCTTATGAATCCCACCAATCATTCATTGTGTGTTACCCATCATGTATCCATGAACTTTGGTAATTTCCAACTACTTTAAAAACAAAAACTGCATGGTCAATTCATTCATTCAAGGATGGCCCACATTTCATTTCTTTGCAAGAACTAAGAGAACATCTTCATATTTTTGTACATTTGTCATACCAATTATTGCTATAGCAGAAATCAATTGTGAACCCCTGAAAGAAATGTAAACAGGGATCAAATACCTAGCTGTGAAAAGCATTCATGTCATTATTCAACAATACCTGTGAAGTCAGATTTGATCATGACATCAGTTCTCTATTGGATGGCATGGGTCTATTCAGGAACTTGGTTGGATAATGGTATTGTCTCATTTTTTAGACAGAAATCTCTCTTTGCACTCCACACAGAGGCTGGGGTATACAGTATTATTATCCTAAAGTCCATCTGGCACACAATCATTTTAGGGCAACTAGTCAGCAGTATTTGTAGGATTGCAAGGAAACTTAGTAAAAATTACAGACATAAATTGCTTTGTTTTCACAATTTTTAGCTCTACTGTTCAAAGACTAGAAGAGTTTATGGGATGGCCTGTTGTCCATCATTGTCCATGGGATGGCCTGTTGTCCATCATTGTCCATGGGATGGCCTGTTGTCCATCATTGTCCATGGGATGGCCTGTTGTCCAACATTCATCTGTCTGTTAGCACAAGTTTATTATCTTTACTCCACACCTAAACTACTTGGATGATTGCCTTGAAATTTTATATAATTGCAGTTGTATCAGTTGATAATTGAAGGGAAGACTTCCATTGGTCAGAACATGATCATGTGATCAGACCCAGTTGCATTTATTTCTGTATAGACTGTACAGAGAACTACTTTATACTAACTTCTTTAAATAGAGTCACATCTATCTAAACTACTTATAGGATTGTCTTGAAATTTTCTATACATGTTCATTCCATGGTCTAACTGGTTTCAAATTAAAACAGTTTTGCTCAGACATCCAGTATGGCTGTCACAATTGCCATCTTGAAAATCTCTTTATTTGCTAATTCACCTGAAATGTGTGACATCAATATAGGGTCTATACTGAAAGGCTCCTTACAATGTCAAGTTGGTCCTAAATGAAAAAGGTGCCAATCTGACATCCAATGACAGCCATCTTGAAAATATGGTCATCACTTCTCTTGAATGGAAAGTCAAATTTGCATGCTGTTTTCACTTGAAAATTTATAAAGAGTCTTGTAGGTCCTAAATGAAAATAGTGAAGAGTTGGCATCCAGTATGGCTGCCATGGTGGCAAGCTTGAACATTTTGTTTTCAATGGAATGTGATAACTGCATGGGGTTTGTGAAAATTATGCTGGCTTTATGTTTATGTTTATAGCAAACTAAAAAATAACTAAAGTGACTCAACACCCTTTTAGCTATTGCCATATTAAAGAAACTGAAATAGATGTGTTTTATGTTATTACTTGTATATTCGTTATTTGATGTAATGTTACATACTCTATGCTATTAGTCATAAGTTATTTTAAAGTTATATTTTGCATTTTTAATTTCTACTAAAATTTCCAGATTTTAATTACCAAGAGCAAGCAACCACATGGCCTTACAAAAAAAGTCTCTGAAAAATTCAGTTGCTAGTTCAGCCTGATCAGTGGTGGAAATTGAACTAATGCCCTTCTGGTTACAATGCCAAAGCCTTAAACACTGAGCCACCATGGCTGCCTTGTGTAGGGATCTCAGTGGTTTCCAAGTAATAACCCCGGTAGGGGTGTTTGTTAAGGACATACCCAAAACTACTTGTAGTGCCGTGTAAGTGTATATCTACTTTAATGGTAGTGCAGTGAACAGTTCCCAAGCTTTGAACTGGTTGCTAGTCTTCAGGGAGCAGAGACTAAAATGGGACCAAGCTGACTGCATAAGTAATTGCCATTTTCTGCATGTTTTTGGGACTGCAGAATAATTACATTTTCTGTCTGAATAAGTCCAGAAATATTTCAAGCAGTGCCTGAAAACAAAGGCATGAAAATCCAAACCCTGGCAATGACACTTTCATATTTGAGTTGTAAAACTAAGTAATCATGCTGTACATGTACATTAATGAATGAAAACTGACAGTAATTGCTATGTTGGCATCTATTTTATTTCAGTATTGAAGAAAATGCAATCATATTAAAAATACATTTTGAAACATGAAGCAAAACAATCCCCCATGTTTCAGTCTTAAAGAATCTATAAAGGAAGATAATCAATACCAACATTAATAGATAATGTGGCAACTTAATGCTTCAAACTTTTCTTTTCACTCTACAGTTTCAGTACATATATTCAGTACATATATGAATTTTAATTTATAAACTAACATGTGTCAGTTACCCAGGTTAGTGGTATCAAGCCCACTTGGGTCTCCTAATTGATTGCTGATGTTCAAAAATGCTCATTAGGATATCTGATCAATTATGCAAGCATTTTTGCTGGAACATTTTGGAATAATAGCAAGCAGTGTATAATCCATATCTAGGCAAGAAATTTCCAAGGATAATTGTGAAGGTCCTGACCACTCTACACCATTGCCACTAAGTAAGTATCCCTGCCACTAAGTAAGTATCCCTGCCACTAAGTAAGTATCCCTGCTGTCTTGTGATTTACTATCCTGTGTTGGATATTGACCTTAAGCCAACAAGCTTGGCAGCCGCATATGTATCTAAAGGGTCCAGCAAAATAGTTTCAACACTTCGCCCCTTTACATATTTAGTTGTGATGACTTGCTTAAGTCAAGCTGAGGTCAGTCAAACATGCATCCACAATCCCATTATGCCTAAATTGAAGTAATCTATTTGAAAAATAATGAAACTTATGAAGGATGGTTTCCTGACTTATTTAATTGGAGTTGGTTGCAGTGAAGTTTTTTGTTTGATTTTTTGGGGTTTAATGCCATTGTTCAGCACATTATAGTTCATTTAGTTCACCTGGTTGGATTATAAGCAAGCTTTTGGTATAACCTTTTGTTAGTTGTGCATCATCCATTCATCCATCCATCCATACATACATTAACAATTGGATTGTGAACACTCTTGTTACTTCATTTGTGATTAGATTAGTTTCAAATTAGTAAGAAAGCTTATATTTCTGATTAGATTTAGTGTGTAAGCTTAGCTTATATCATTAAGACTGCAGATGAGTTCAGTTATGAGTGGTATTCAAGCATATTAATTAGGTGAGCTTGAATTTGATAGGCTAATTATGTGAACAATCCCGAAGCCAGTGATGGGAACATGGGAGCTAAGGACAGACCCAGCAATCGACATTGACTGCACAGATTAACTCTCCTTACAATGCTAAGCAATTTTATGTACTTTAGGTGTGGGGCTTATGTACAGTTCACAGAATACAAGTCAGAGCCTAGTTCTCAGAGGGAAAGAGAGGTCAAGGGAGAATGCTAGTTGTATAAATGACACCCTGTTTATGTCAAGAAAGTGATCCAATATGGATGGTGACCATCAAGGAAATATAAATTATGCCAACATTAATGGACAATGTTGTAACTATGTACTCCAAGCTTTTTTTCCTTTATAGTTTAAATACATGTGTGAATTGGTGTTCACAATCTCTTATATATATATATATATATATATATATATCACTGCTCAAATGAGCAATATTGAGTACACTTGGACCCAATGTTTCAAGATTTATTTCCTCTTTGTTAGGTCAGCCAAGGTACTTCCCGAATCCACATGAAAATGACATTGCCAAAAGATTGATAGAGGAGATGGGATATCAACAAGAAAGAGTTCGGGAGGCCATATTGGAAGTCAAGAGAATAAGAGGTTCCATACAATTTTTTAAGTCTGCTTTGAATAAACATTGTGCATATCATAAGCAAATATGTTTGAGAAGTTCCAAACTGCAGTAATTTTGGCATAATAGATGATTTGTACCCATCCATCATACCCCAAGAAAGATGGGACTCAAACAATTGAGCCCATTTTTACTGGTGTTTGTATTTGTGTGGAAGAATTTGTTAAGTTAGATAACCTGTGTACTTGTTGTCATTTTGGCAGGTTTCCAATACCATATTAATATGCAAAATGTATATAACCATTGTAGAAATAACAAGATGTTTGTTGCAAATTTCTTGTTTGGTTAAAATAGTCCATTAATTTCAGTCATTTTTTTGTGGTATATTCCCTCACCTTAGTGAAGGAGAATATATGTATTAAAGTTGGCAATTGTTTCTTGATCTTCTGTTTATGCAGCACAACAGGCATATTTTTAGTCACAGATAGCCACGCAGTCTTCAGCAGCATACTTTAGTGCAAAATTATTTGCTAAACTGTCAGTGGGCACTCATTTAAGTGTACCTTCAATGAAATTTTCATATTATGTACAGATTAACGCATACATATCATTGAAGCTGAAGACTGAATGTTTATTTCTTTATTAGACTGAAAATAATAAAATTCTTTTTATGCACCCAGTCAATCGCTGTAGGGGACATAAAATGACATGCTGCTGTTTGGTACTTGGCCTAAATATTGGTTCATCAATACTTTTGCATGTCACTGTTCATCTGGATTCTTTTTTAGTGCAATAGTACAAAAACTGTTAACCTTTGAGCCATGAAAGTTTACATACTATATCTTGATGAATAGTAGATGACCTTATTACTATTGTTTTGCAGTTTTACCAGGTTTTCAATATTTTACACAATTTTGAACTTCAGCCTTTTTTAAAGGAAAACCTTGTTAGCTCAATGAAATAAAAATCACTTAACACAAATAAATTAGAATGTAATAGACATATTGTATTCATATATAAAAGACCTCAATCAGTATTGAGGTCAATGCAGCAGTTTTTAAAATTTTTATCAAAAATATTTAATTCTTTTTAACTTTTGACAAGAACCATGTTACCATGATTTGAGGTAGACATAAAATTTGATATGGCTGTTTTACATGCATATATAGGTGACCAGTTTGGATTTTCATGCCCTCATTGCAATATTTAAGATTGTTCTACATTCGTTTGCTATTTAGACTTAATTGGTCTACCCATTTTATGAACAGATTTATTCGTTTCTTATTTTGATAAAAGTGTGTTCTTAAGTAGCTGGTTAATTTAGGTGCATGATTACTAGATAACTCTCTTTTCTTCAGGACAACAACAAATTACTATTGAGCATGCAATAGATTTATTGCTGGCTGATGAAGAGAGAATGGCTAGAGCAGGGAGGCAGAACAAAGCTGCTGCTATGGAAGAACTGATTCAAGAGAGTGGACGATTGACCCTTCATGAGGACAACAATTCAGCACCATCATCATCTTCTCCAGTAGCACAAACAATAACAATACTAACACCAATAATAATGGAATCATATCAGGGAAGTGGTCATCCAAACCATTTTGCTGGTGGAAGATCAAGTGTTCAACAACAGAGTGGACAAACTAAACAGTCCACTCATTTAGGACAGGATTCCTTAATTGTGCAAAGCAGGCAGAATATCTCGGGTCCAGTGAGTATTGCTGTAGATGTTCCCTTGTCCTCTCCATTCTTTGGTAATCAAGAGGGTCATCAAAACAACAAGTCAACTGCAGGCAGCAAAACATCATCCTCATCCCTACTGGAACCAGCCTCTTTGCCTGCACTAGGTGAGATGAGTAATGCATTTCACTCACTTCAGTGTTTCGTCCAGTATCACTCATCCATATGGTCTGGACACAACAGGAATTTATGGGTTCAAAAATCTTGTTCATCCCTCATAACAACAAGAGTTATTTCCCTTGGAATGTAGACAAGTTCCTTTTTTCATGTCATCATTATGTCTTAAAAGCCTAAAATATTGATGTATAGAGTATTTTAGAGCACTAAAAGTGAAAATTACGGGTGAATTTGTTCTTGCACTAATTATAAAATGTTTTTGTTTTTTTAAATTTTTCCAATGTTTTCAAGATATCTCAGAAAATGAAACTGACAGAAAGATGGAAAGAAATATTAAAGAGGTAGTTTTCAAGAAACTTTAAGTTATAGTTCTTAGAATGTCATCAATTGTCAGTTAAAAAACAGCTCTTTTTGTGATATCAGTCATTTTCGTTTCATCATATTCATAGAGGGACATTTAAAGACATCAGGAATCTACCAGTACAAAATTTTCCAGGCAGACTTAAAGCAGATTTCAGATGGGTTTTTTAAGAGTTTTCTGTCTAAACCATAACTGCTGATATTAAGGGAACTGAGAATTTCACAAAAAATTTTACCAAAACTGTCATTGAAATTCTGGTGAGATTTCACAAAAACTTTGGCCAATACTTTCACTGAAATTTTGGTGAGATCTCATTAACATTTCATTGAAAGTTTGGTGAGAGTTTACTAAAATTTTGGTGAGATTTCACTAAAGTTTTTACCATAGTATTTTACTGAAGTTTCAGTAATTTTTCAGACATTTCAAAAGGTTTCAAATAAATAATAGATATGAATTAAACAGGGCTTTATTAACCAGGGTAATATTTCAGTGTACATGAAACAAAATTATACAGCTGTTACAATTATATGACATCCAAGAGATATTTGAGTTGTACTGCAGACTTGAGTTTTAAATGTACAAACTTAATGATGCTGTTGTGGTTGCTTGAATGACTCTTTATTTCATAAGCAACCATGACAAACATTTATCATGTTTTAATTACTCTTAATTTACTCTGGATTCTAACACAACTAGAATATTTAGATAATATAAATAATAATACCACTCAGTATATTGAAGGATGATTCTACTTGTGGGTCACATAATGTGCCTAAAGTAATGCAAATGTTTGCACCAAGATCAGTAGACAGTGTCACTAAAGCAGAGGTTCTGTTTGCTAACTTTATGGTGGAGCATAATTTACCATTCTTGGTTGCTGATCATTTTAGTGAGCTGTTTAAGGTTATGTTTCCTGACTCGCAAATTGCTCAGAAATTTCGCTGCAAAAGAACTAAGGTAACAAACACTGTTAACAATGCACTGGGTCCAATGTATGACAATCAAGTAACTCTACTATGCAAGGAAAACTCTTTCTCAGTGATGATGGATGAGTCTAATGACAGTGGTGATGAAAAGTGTGTAGCAATTCTTGTAAGGGTGTTTGACAGTGACAGTCACAGAGTGACAACCAAATTCCTGGCTATGCCCATTTGCAATATTGGAACTGGTGAAAACCTTTTCAACTGTCTTCAAGAAGTCTTAACAAACTGACAGATTCCATGGAAGAACCTAGTAGGGTTTAGCAGTGACAATGCAAATTGTAATGGTTGGAAAGAAAAATTCCATCCTCTCCAGAGTTTGTGAACAGCAACCAAATGTAATCGACTTTGGGTGTATCTGCCATTTGGCCAGTACCTGTACACAGTATGGTTTGAAGAAATTGGCTGTCCCAGTTGAAGAACTTCTGGTCAACACCTACTATCACTTCACTTACAGTTCCAAGTGAAGAGAGGTGTATAAAGAATTCCTAGAGTTTACCAACACTGAGGAGTACAAAGTGGTCAAGCATTGTAGCACAAGGTGGCTGTCACTCCAGAAATGCATTGCATGCTTCCTTCAACAGTGGCCAGCTCTTCCGTCATATTTCCAGAGCCATGAAGATGCTGAGAAGACGGGGAGTAGAGTGAACAGATCTGTGGAGAACCTTAAAAACCCAGAGATGAAACTGACATACCACTTTCTTCTATGCATATGGAACCACGGAATGACTTTAACACCATGTTCCAGACTGGTGATGCTATGGTGGGATACCTCTATGTGGAGATAGAATGAATTCTGCGGAAAGTCATGGGAAAGTTTGTGAAGACAAGTGTTATCACTGCATCAGCCAGCATTACGGCGGTCAACTTTATGTCACCAGAAAACTAGCATGACAACTCTTTGTTAGCAGTGGGTATGGAAGCCAGACGTTTCATTCACAACAACCCAGATGACATTTCTCCAACCCATCTGAGCTCCTTCTTTAGGAGTGTGAGGTCCTTCTATGAGGAAGTTACAGCAAAGATGCTAGACAAGTTTCCATTTAATGACCAGATCCTGAAGGCCCTTGGTTACCAGAATCCTGAGAGGAGATTGGAGATTTCAGAAGAAGCTGTGCTTCAGCTGAGTGACAGACTGGTTACAGCAACTGATAAACAGTGTCAACTTGAAGATGAGTTCAGGGACTTCCAGCTCTCCCCAGCCTCAGACATGTCCAGTTTCACTCAGGGAGAAACACCATTGGATGTCTTCTGGGTAGATATGAGCACTCCGTTTTTCCTGTCTGGTGATGTTGGGGAAGTTGTAGCTATGAAGTGCAGCCAAGTAGCTAGCCCCTTCAACAAGCTGGTATAATGGGCGCTTTAGTAGTAGGTAGAAAGGAGCCTTACCCCATAATTCCATTGTGATGTCCTTGGTTTAAATGTGTTCAGGGACGACCACCATGCTATATATTTGACGGCATTGATTACATTTCCTGCCTTTTTTGTGTCCTCTATGGCTGCCCCATGACCACTACTACCTCTTCATCTTCTTCTGCTTCTTTGTTATGTGAAGAGGAGGACAGTTCCAAGTCCACTGCCACCACATCCTGTATTTCACGGGGGACTTCTTGCCAAGGTGGTGTTATTTTTGCAGGAGTGTGTGCTACTACCATTGCGAATGTTTCCTGCTGGGTTGGTGTACTCAGAACGTGGTCCAATATTTCCTGGGCAGTCTTGACCTTCTGCCTGACCCCTAATGTTTGATTATTCGGCATGGTCTGCTGCTGGTATTTGTTGTTTTCCGGAGTCGAGATAGTGGGTTCGCTCAGTGACTGAGGTGTAGACTTCCTTTGTCTCCTTGAGTTTTCCCGCCTTTTACTCCTGGGCCTTTTATCTCCTTTTTCTTCTTGGTCGTTGCTTTCCCATACTAAAAGCAAAGTAGTGCGTCTCTCTTGTGCCCTTAGGCTCCAGCCTGTGGCAGTTAGGAGGCCAAGGCCCCTTAATGCACTCAAGGCTTGAGCGGAAATGAATTCCATTGCTAGCTCCATTAAATGATGTGTGTTCACTGCTGTATCCACTGTGACTAGTATATCTTTAGTTAATTTAAACATAACTATATCTTTAGTTAATTTTGACATCACCAGACAGGAAAAATGGAGTGCGGCAAAATGTATCAAGGCAGAAGACCACCAAGGGACTTTTGTATAGCTGCCAAAACAGCCCTTTTAAGGGCTCCACATTGCCTCATTATTTAAAGGAATTGCATTTTGGCTAGTAATCCCTTTTCAGACAAACCAAGATTCTGACTTGATCCATTATTCACTGTTCAAAATTCAAACTATGTGCCTAATATTGAACAAACTATTTTTATGTCGCATAGACATACTAGTAATTAAAATTTGTTAGGGACTTAATGTGTTATGTACACTATGTACTAGAATATTTTGATTGATAGATAATAGGAAATTATAAAGACTAAATAGATTTGGCTAATTGCAGAGGTGGCTTACATATTATTGGTTTATTATATGTTCATTAGTACAACTAGACTGAATTTGAAATAAGTACGGTCCGGCATCTTGAAGCATACACGACGTCCATAGCTTCGCTTCACACCAGCTGCCAAGTCACTTTTCCTCCTTTTCCACACTCGGACATCTGTACATGGACAGAATGTGGAACGATTTCCACCCGTCCAAACACCAGGTGCCCCGATGAGACATCATAGTCGCCAACCAATGGCAACGAACGTCTCATAATGTTTGGTTGACACCTGGTGGTAGCTCCTCAAACTGAATTCAGTCATGCTTGAATGTGTGCTGCCTCCATTCCCACTCAAGCAGTGCCCCTAGCTGGTGCTATGGCGGAATGGCATGTGGGTGCATAGGGAATATGCTGCATGTGCGGACTGGAGACCCTTTGGGATGAAGAAAGATAGTCTGGTAATACCTGCATGCCAACAAGTTTCCTCTTATACTGAGGAGTGTGCTGATGAGATTAAAAAGTTTCGCACTTTATCCTTCAGTACCCAAGTCAATTCATCAGCTAGTGCAGGTTGTTTGGGACTTAATTGTCCCACGATCTGTAGGCAAATTAAATAGCACTCTTTGAGAGCATAAATGCCTGGGGGATGAGGCACTAATTCCTTCTCCCAGGATCAACTAAGAAGTCTGCTGTGGACATAAACTAGTCGCGCATGCCCGAATGGGCAAAAGCGACTCTAATATAAGACAACAACAACAAAAGACATGAGCAGAGTTTCCACACCTTGAAGAAACCCAGATTCCCAAATCTAGTGAAACTCTCTATGGCAGCACTCAGCTTGCCACACAGTAATGCAGACCCTGAGTGCTGTTTCAGCATGTTGAGGAAGATTCAGACAGACCACCATGGAAATTTATGTGGAAAAAATGTGTCATCACTAATATCGTGTAAGATAAATGCAAAGTGTGACTGTTTTGAGCTCAGACCTTCAAATGATTTGTGTATCGCTGCAAAAAAGGAGTTTCACTACAAGACTGAAAGACAACCAACACATGTTTGTTTGAGTGTCTGAGGTTCCAGTGTATCATTATCTTTTGAACCAAAGTGATTCTTGTGAAGATTCTTAAATTATTTTTTGTGAGACTAATAAAATAATATATAACAAAATTAATAAAGTTCAGTAACTATTATTCATTATAGTTATTTTTCCTTAGTTGTGGTACGATCTGCACCTTCACACTTAAAGTTATGAAAAAAGTAGATCGTAAGCTAATCTCCCTGATTTGAACCCAGTCTCCCTGATTTTGAACACAAATTTCCCTGATTTGTTTCCAGAAAACTTGGCATGGATGGGCAAGCATGCTTATTTTCCCATCAGTTTCCATTATGCTAAGATTCATTGGGCAAGTACCAACTTTTGACCAGTCAGAAAGCTCTTTACAGTGATCATCTGATAAATAATATACAGAACATATACTGATTAAAAGTATGATTGTGGAATGGGACCAGACAAAGCAGTTTTTAAAAAAAAAGTTAAAAAATAAAAATAAAAAACAATTTTGGAGATGATATGAAAAAAAGATCCATATCGAGGAAAATCATATCCAGATGTTATGTATATATAATTTAATTACTTGTTTGTTAGTTTTGAATTTTTTTATTTTTATTTTATTCCATTACATGTTATTGTAATAATAATTTTGTCTACTGGATTTGATTTTTTTTTAGAAATTCAGTTCAGTTCTGTTTGACCTGATAAACAAGCCAGTAGTTTGAAACATTGCATCTTTTGGTGGCCTCGATTCAGTACCAGCGTTAGTTCTAAAGTAAACAACTTTTTTTATTATTCATTTCCAGGGTGGGAACCATTGATTTTAGTTAAGGCTATTCTAGAGTACATGATTTAAGACAATGTTTTTTTACGTTGTTTGCTAAGAGGTGATCACATGACTCCATCCAGGAATCCATTTTGCATCTTAACTTCACTGTATAACTGGTTTTTTTATAAGAAATGAGTAAGCCAGTTGTGCTTTATACCTTTGAAGCTTAAAGGTGTTTTTGTTGTGACCAGTTTGAGTTGAAATGTTTCTATTTTTTGGAATTAGTAATTAATTTGCCCTGGAAAATACTAGTGCTCACCAGATTTCTTGGACAAAGACATTTATTGAAAATTATTGAGAAATTCTAAACCGGAATATTATTTCTTTGTGATTCAACAAAGAACTGTTGGCACATCAGGATAAAGCAGACCATTGAAGATGTCATCGCCTTCCATCTTGGAATTTCATCGGGATTCGAACTGTGATTCACTTAGAACTTTTTATTGATAGGACTTATATTTTTTAATTCTTGGATTAATTTTGGATTTGATTCATACACCACAAGTCTTTTTTCTCATTTTTATCTTGTTTTCCTAGGGAATTATTTGTTAACTTTTACAAAGCTTGTTGGCTTCACTCTTTTCTTGTTACTTATGCACAAACCTAGAAACGTAACACAGGTCAGGAGAAAAGCAAAATTGTGCTTTAAAAAAGAAAACAAAAAAATAATATTGTTTGAGGGCAGTTAAATCCAATTCAAGTTTAAAAAAAATAAGAAAAATACATATAACAAGGAAAGATATGGAAAGAAGTTATTGTTCCCATAATGAACAATATGATTACAGCTATCAGAAACAGTAACTACAAATGTTGCTGAAAATCATTCAAATTGTGCAAGAAACAAAAAATAAATGATATTAAAAACAGAATAAAGGTTTGTATTTTACATGAGTAAAGTAATATTTCTTACTGATATTTTTTATTGAATTTTCAGTGATATTACAATCACAAAATATCACTATACTTTCAGAAATTTTGGCAAAATCTCAATGAAATTTCAATCACAAAATCTCACTGACATTTTCAGAAATTTTGGCAAAATCTCAGTGAAATTTCGCTGAAATTTGGTGTAATACCATAACTACCATGACAAAGGACATTTGAGTAAATGTCACTTAATTTTTCACAGTGATTTCACTGAAATTTCAGTCACATTTTCACTAGAGTATGATTTTTGTAGAGATTATTTTAATAGGAAGCAAAACAACTTATTTCTCAGAGTAAACATCAGATCAAGTCCAAAGGTTCATCTATGCTTGAAGTTTTTTTGATAAAGTTCAAAGTTACACCTAACATTTCTGCTAAAATCAGTCTAAGTCCAAAATCCGTCTTACAGTAGGAAAAATGAACTGGACAATCAGAACTTTTCTGTCTAATTGTTATCCTTTAGGAAGAATATAAGAAATAGTACGCTTAACTATTAGATGGATTCAGTCTGTCACCATAGCCGTATTCCCAGTCTGTCTAAAGCCCATCTGAAATCGGGGTTTTTTAAGTGGATTACACCCTGAATCCATCTAAAATCCAGGCAGAATCTAGCTAAAAATTTCATACAGGTAATCCTGTAATAATAATAGGTAAAGTCACAAGGTCTGACAATTTTTATGGTCAAAATAGTAAGCTTGCATTTTTATTTTAGATATGTGTAGTTTTGTGATCCATAGCCTGTGTCTAGGTTGGCCTTTATGAAAAAATATATCTTGGATCTTTAAAAATACACCTATTGAAATATCATCCTGTAGATAAAGTATGTGTTCGTAGGGATATTTCTGTGTGCAAAACATCATTAATTTGATTGTTCCATTGTATTTTCTAAATATTATTCATGAAATCATTCAATTTATCATACATCAGTATAATATTTAAATGATAAAAGAACCAGTACTGGCACAGAATAGCTCAAAACTTTCCTGTTGTGTTTTCAGATGCTGAGTCCCTGAGAGAGGAGTATCTGCGACTACAAGATCAGAATAAATGTAAGCTCTGCAGGGAGAGAAATGTAGAATTGGCATTTTTGCCCTGTGGTCATTTAGTGTGCTGCGAAGTTTGTGGGAAAACCCTCAGGTTCTGTCCAATATGTCAGTCTAAAATTCATGCCTCAGTCAAAACATACCAGTCATAAAAAGGTGGTTAATGCACAAAACAGAATGGGTCATTGATCCATGAGTGTCATGAAAAGTATAAATTAGAAACAAAGCTTTCAGTAGCTTACTAGCTTTGGTACTTAAGTAAGGGTCAGAGAGCAAACACTGATTGGCTATATAGATGCTTAGTTTACCATGATTGCAATTCATCCTGTATGAAATTTCCAGGTGAACTTAAGGTGGATTTCAGACGGGTTTTCTTAAGCGTTTTCTGTCTAAACCATAACTGGTCATATTAAGTAAGCTTAGGCGAATTTCAAGCAGAATTCAGGCTGATTCAGGGTGGAATTTTATGTGAAATATGCAGATTAGTTATCCTAAGATTCCGCTTAAATAAAAAGAATCCGTCTAAGATTTCTGCCTAAAACATAAATCCACCTGAAATCTGGTAAGAAGTTTTCCAGGCAGACTTAAGGCGGATTTTAGATGGGTTTTTAAGCATTTTCTGCCTAAATCATAAATTTAAAGAAGCTTAGGCAAATTTCAAGTGGACTTTAGGTAGATTTCTGGTGAAATTTTAGGCGAAATATGCAAATTAGTTGTCCCAAGATTCCACTGTAAATACTCACAATAATTTTTAAAATGGATCATAAATTTTATTTTGACAGACATTATCAAATAACATTTAGATTTTTCTTGTTCTCATTTTCTTTCTTGCATACAAAACCTGTTCCTTGATGGCATCATTCATGTCTTTTTCTTTTCACTGAAATTTTGGTTAGATTTTACTAACAATTCATTGAAAGTTTGGTGAGAGTTTACTAAAATATTGTTGAGATTTCACTAAAGTTAAATTGACCATTATATAGTATTTTACTGAAGTTTCAGTAATTTTTCACAGATATTTCAAAAGGTTTCAAATAAACAATGGATTTGAATTAAACAGGACTTTATTAACTAGGGTAATATTTCAGTGTACATGAAACAAAATTATACAGCTGTTATAATTAAATGACATCGAAGAGATATGGGAGTTGTACTGCAGACTTGATTTTTGAATGTACAAACTATGATGCTGTTGTGGTCGCTTGAATGAGTCCTTGTTCCATAAGCTACCATGACAAACGTTTATCATGATACAACTACTGTTATTTTACTCTGAATTCTAACACAACTAGAATATTTTGATAATATAAACAATAATACCACTCATGCTATTGAAGGCTGATTCTACTTGTGGGTCAAGAAAACTCCACAAGGATATGATTATCTTTGATAGACATGGGCATCTGGCAACAATATCAACAATTTCCCACTGGTGATCTATGCTCTGTCCCTCCTTAAATTCTGGACTTGAATCAGTTTGGAGTTATATAACTTTGAGATCATCCAGGTTCCATTCCTTGTCATATTTTGCATGTTAGCCACTACTGTAAAGCTGTTAATTGTAGTTAAAATCTTTATGGCACAAATCGGAAAATGCTAGTCCTGATGTTCAGTTTTCATTACAGATTGACGACTTTCGTTCCCATTGACTTTTCATTCAAGCTGTTCTCGTTGCCGCACATTTTTCAAATGGTTATTTAAACTCATATCCCACTTGAAAATTTGAAACGCCATGTTTGGCAAGCATGCTCATCCCATCAGTTTCCGTTACGCGAAGATTCATTGGGCAAGCACCAGCTTTTGACCAATCAGAATGCTCTTTACAGCAGTCATATGTTATATAATATACAGAACAAATACCTATTCAAAGGATAATTGTGGAATGGGACTGGACAGAGCATTTATAAAAAAAAACTGAGGGCAGTTAAATCCAATTCACGTTAAACAAAAACAACAAAAACAACAACAAAAATATAAAAAGAAAAATAAGAAGGAAAGATGTGGAATAAGTTATTGTTCCGAAATGAACAATAAATTTAAAGCTATCAGAAACAGAGACTATAAATGTTGCTGAAAATTAATGAAATTGTACAAGAAACAAAAAATAAATTAAAATAGAATTATAAAAGTTGTTTTTTTATATCAGTAAAGTAATATTTCATATTGATATTTTTTTATTGAAATGTCATTGATATTACAATCACAAAATGTCACTATACTTTCAGAAATTTTGGCATAGTCAGTGAAATTTCAGTTACAAAATCACTTATATTTTTAGAAATTTTGGCAAAATCTCTGAAATTTCACTGAAATTTGGCAAAATACCTTAATTTTAGTGAAAAAAGGGCATTTGAGTGAATATCACTGAATTTTCACTGCAATTTCACTAAAATTTCACATTTTCACAAAGGGTATGATTTTTGTAAAGAATATTTTAATAGGAAGCAGAAGAACTTATTTCTCAGAGTAAACATCAGGTCAGGTCGAAAATCCGCTTTGCACCAAATTTTCTAAGTCTGAAGATTCATCTATGCTTGTAGTTCTTTTAATAAAGTTCAGAATTATGCCTAACATTTCTGCTAAAATCAGTCTAAGTCCAAAATCTGTCTTACAGTAGGAAAATGGACTGAACAGTCAGAGCTTTTCCATCTAACAATGATCCTTTAGGAGGAATAAGAGAAATAGTATTCTGAACTATTAGATGGATTCAGTCTATCACCTTAGCAGTATTCCCAGTCCACCTAAAGTCCATCTGAAATTTGGGGTTTTTAAGCGGAATACACCTTTAATCCACCTAAAATCCAGGTGGAATCTGCCTAAATATTTCATACGGGATACAGTAAAGTCAAGGAGCAATCACTCAGGCAATCTGATTGGCATTCTGGATGCGTAGCTTTCCTGTCAGTCCATGATTGCACCAGCATATAAAATTGTTTCTTCAAATTGAGATTATTACTCTGGTTTCATCTGTGACTATTGTATTTGCTCAAATGTCTAATATGACTTAGAAATTAAATTTTTATAATATTTTGAGTTTGCTTTTTTGTGTTGTACCAGATTAAGTCGATTTTGTGATTATTGCTAACCATGAATTTTAAGACAATAAAGAATGATTCTTTTGTGGAAAGAACAGCAGATCTTCCCCAATCCATGAATCTAAATTTTAACAAAAATGTTATTTTTTCAGAACTATAAAAATTGATATACACAAAATAAATAAAGTCACAGTATTGCAAAATGAATACCACTATATCTGTGGTTCAAGATTGGGCACTCACTCAGACTTGAGAAATCTCAAGAAGTTTTTGTTGTTGAATAAGAAAAGTCCATTATAAAAACTTTACAATATTAAGTATTTTTTTTTATCTACTTGACTAACTCTAACTGTGATATTAACCCAAAATTATGCAAAGGTATTATCAATATGTGATTAGGGAGGTTTTCTCCAATGATTATTGATGTTGCCCATGTATTTTTCCAAGCCATAAATGATAATGTCTTTTTTTATTAACATTAATTAGAAGACAAATTTATTATGATTCTAGCCATGTTTCCATCCGTTTACCAGTAGTTGTACATAATGTATTCTCAAGTCCAGATTGGTATTTAGAATCTAGAGACCATTTCTTTCTATGTACAGTATATTCTTACTATCAACCTTAATGTTGTTCATTTCTCATATTCTTCATTACTATATACTGTTAAAGTTTTACATTTGCCAGTTTTTTTTACTTATTGTCCTACCATGTACTTTCTCCATTATATAAAGTGCAGTCCTTCACAATTTTCATAAAATTTCTGGTTTCAGTGATTGACATAATATTAATTTGTGTATTATTTATTTCTGTTCTTCACCTTGCATAAATTAAAAGGCAAGTAGGAGTTGGTGTTTTTTGACCATCATAAGCAAGCAGTGCATAAATGCTGATGGAGAAATACATTTTGTAATATTGTTACAATCCATATGTATATAAGAGCAGTTTTAAAACAGATTTTTATGTAGATCGTGCTGAAAATTGGAAATTTACAGTTAGTCAACTTTTCAACAGCATTCTATAATAACAATTAAACTTGAATGGTCAGCTTTTAGAATCATAAAATGTGGCTTTGAAAATTGTTCTCTGCAGCTGTATGGAAGCAAATTTAAAAAACAGTAAATTATGATCTAATGGGATATCTATTTTTAATGTGTACATTTATGGAAGTAGTTCTCCTATGTATATCTGTGTGTGACCAGCTGTGATTACTTGGCTGTTACTAAAATGTTTTCCCCACTAATAAATGTTTTGTCAGCTTAATTAATATTGTTCACTGTTTTGTGCTGTTCTTTAACTGTGTATTTAGGTTTCAAAATAAAACTGTTGAAGTGATTCCAGTAATTGTCTGATGTATTTGATTCTTATGACTATGACCCTACTCTGTGCAGTTGGCAGAGCCCTGTTGTAATCACATGACAGTTCCTTTGTCACACTGTGCAGCTGTCCATCAATCTGTCATTTATCAATTTGGTTTCCACAAGATAACCTGACTGGAATTGGGGGATTGTACTAAATTTTAGTATGCAATTTTATATTAATGAAACCTTTAAAGAGCTTGATTTCTGTCATCATTTAGGAGTTATGGTATCTTATTGTTTATGAACTAACTTCAACTTGTGTAGTTTAAACTTTGCAAAGAAATGTTGAACTAAAAGTGCATTCAGTAGGCAGCTCTGTGTTGAGCTTGAATTAGTTTAATTTCCAGCATTCCATATCATCATCATAGGAGTTATTGCCCCTGAAACCCGTCTTCATGAATGAGTTTGATACAGCACTCTGTTACATCATTTACAGGGGTTATGTCTCCTAATTGTCCCTCTCTTTTAACTTTGATTTACTTACCAAGGTTTCTTGGATTTCACCTATCTCTGTTGAAGACAGATAAGTTAATTCAGTTTAAATCATTGTACATTATCCATAAGGGGAATTCTGCCCTTGGATTGCCCATTAATTTGTGTTTGGTTATTGCCATAACACTTGACCAAGGATTGTTGGATTTCAATCAGATTTGGTGTGTACCTTTATGCTGATGAAATCTTGAAACAGTTTAATTTCTGATGTTCCACATGATCATTTGGAGAGTGATAGCCCCTTGTTGCACTTTTCTCTGTCGAAGGTCCGACCTAGCCTATTGTAGTGAGCTTGGTCATTTGTAATGCTCTCATTGCTAACAGTTCTAGTTTATTTACACTTATTTGTATCCAATAATAGTTTATATTGTCCTTCTGAACTTTTCGTTTTATAAACTTTGATACCTATTTTGCAGTGTTGCTATGTGTTGTACACTAATGCTTAATGTATTATACCTTGTGTGATTTATTAAGGCTTATGAAGTGAACAAGAAGAAGACATAACCTGTACATCAGCTTTCTTTTATATCCTCGTACTGTGAGCCTTTCTGTGGGATTCTAATGCTTGCCTATTGCTATCTATGCTGTACTAAGTATATATAGAAAGTTTACAATCGGAACTGGATAACAAAGAACTTTTACATTTTGGGTATTACCCAACCAGCAATATGCTTCATTTTTCTCCATTCAGTTTCAATTTTATAGACTGTACTTTTATTTAAAATTTAATTGCCTGAATTATACATGCATAAAAGTATGGATGTAAAAGAGTATAGATAGTTTTTGGAAAGCAGATGATTGTCAATGTATACATAATAATTGCTGTATGGAATAAATTTATAATATTATTCAACTGGCTTAGTGAGGTAATATATTACTCAGCAGTCTATTATTTGTGTGGACCCCTAAAGACCTTTAACTATTGAGAAACTAACAGGCCGGTGAGATGACCCACCCTTTGTTCTGAAATTGAAAGGACTTTATATGTCTGTTTCTTCCTCCCACCTCCACCCAATCTTTGTAGGTATTCTAAGAAAATCAAACATAATTTGTTGTACAAAAATAGAGATATCTTCTACTGGAGTTCTTCCTATTGAATAGGGATGAAGGATGAATTAAGTTGTTCATATTCCAGTTTCCAGTTTTCTAATCATTCCATCCATGGGGCTAAAATTTCAGTGTTTCAGAACAGGCTCATACTCTCCTCTTCAGGCATTAGACACTATGACTGGTTTCCTATCCTATAACGAAGCCTATTAGTGATTCTTTGCCATTGATCAGTTATTTTATTGTCCTTTTCATATTTTGTATTGTGTATGCAATATATCTTGCATATAAAACTTGGCTACATATTTGTATCCAGACTTACAGTTTCTTGGATCAGATTTGTTGTAGATTTATTTATTTTGCTAATAAAAGAGTAAAATTTATGTTAAGAAAAAGAAATGTGTGTTTATTGTATTGCATGTTTGTAGGCTGTGTGTTTTTGTTACTATTTATTTTCCACGTGTTCTTGTTGTGTCTGGTGTATATTTTTTGTTGTGCCCTGGTTTTTGTATTTTATGTGAGCCTTTCTACCTTGTGGATTACCTTGATAGTATAGCCTCTCATCATCCTTAGCTATTACTTCAAGGCACACACCTTGTTGCTTATCAGTTACATCTAGATGTGGTACCTGTATAGTGTTTTACTTTATTAGTACAGTATATGCAAATCTTTGGGATTTTTTGTTAATCTTAGTTGTTTTTATATTTATTCTTTGATTGAGTTTGTCCACCTCTCATGATGGTGGGACTTTTCTTGCTTGTGCAAGTTGGGGTTGGACCATCATAATCATGATCTTCCGTAGTAGGAATGATATACTCAACCCCTTCCTCCTAAGGTGCTATTATTGGTACCTCCCCATTTTGTTTAGATGGATACCATTTAAAACAAAAAATATAAAATTTTTATTGTATTTTACTTTTCAAGTCTGTTTGTCATCCTCTTTTATGATGTGGAACTTCCATAACTGTAATGGTGGGGGTTTGCCATTATAGGCACCATTGTCCCCTGGCAGGAATGATATACCCAACCCCTACTGTTCCTGTACCCATCCCCTGGCTGTACTTTGTACCTCCTCCATTCTGGGTAGATACAGTCTCATTTGAAGAGGGGGTTCTTATCCATATAAAATGATATTTAAATATATAATTATTATCTATTTCTTCATCGTTCTTGTTATTTTACCCCTCCATATTCTTCACTCTTTCATACAAAAATAAAAGCACATGATTCAAGACTGCAGTGAGGTTTTTTATTATTGTATTTTTTCAACATGAGGGAAGTTGACCTTTTCTTGCTACAACAACCCATAGTTGCTTTATGCTCTTTGAGCATTTTCCTTCCATGAGAGATGCAAACAGTTGATGCACTCTTAGTACTATTTATTGTATATAGTGCTTAAAAGGTAAAGGTGGGGCTTATTTTGTTTGTTTAAGGTGTAATATTTTAAATTAACTTAACCTTTCCAGTGCATTCTTTGTTTCTATTTACTGAGTGGTTATTGACCTTGTTATATCTATCTTGTCTAGCTGGTTTGTATAAAGTAACAAATCCCTATTATAGTTTCTGTATTGATTGTTCATTAAATTTATTATAGGTTTCCTTAGCAGTCTAGTTTTGTTGTTTTGTTTTTTGGTTTTTTTTATAAATAAATACCCTTCCACACAGTGGGCTTGGCAGTATATGGCTTGCCATATGCCTTATATATATATACAATCATCCATTAGCCCTGCATTGTCCAAGTAGATAAATATCACCAATTGTTGATTTGTTGTACTTATTCCTGATCACATGTATACCTTATTCCATTTTAGATATATGTTTTCTAACTGTTTTATTGTGTGTTTTCTTATATTTCTGTTTCTCTTGAAATGTAGTATACTTTCCTATTGTCATCTATTCCCCAACTATTTTTGGTTCCTATATTTAAATACAGTTTGTTTAATTTGTTTAATTTCCTGGATGATTCTGAAATTTTTTATGTATTATTTTTTCAAACTTCTGGTGTGCTCTTTAAAGTGTATCCAAATCAGTAAAATTTGATGCATTCTTAGTAAGGTATGATACTTCTTAGCATGCCTAATGAGGTATAATACTACTCAGTATGCATAATGAGGTATAGTACTAGTCAGCATGCTGAATGAGGGATAATACTACTCAGCATGCTGAATGAGTTATAATACTTCTCAGAATGCTTAATGAGGTATAATACTTCTCAGCATTCTTAATGAGGTATAATACTACTCAGCATTCTTAATGAGGTATAATACTACTCAGCATTCTTAATGAGATATAATACTACTCAGAATGCTGAATGAGGTATAATACTACTCAGCATGCTTAATGAGGTATAATACTACTCAGTATGCTGAATGAGGTATAATACTACTCAGCATGCTTAATGAGGTATAATACTTCTCAGCATGCTTAATGAGGTATACTACTCAGCATTCTAAATGAGGTATAATACTACTCAGCATTCCGAATGAGGTATAATACTACTCAGCATTCTGAATGAGGTATAATACTACTCAGCATGCTGAATGAGGTATAATACTACTCAGCATGCTGAATGAGGTATAATACTACTCAGCATTCTTAATGAGGTATAATACTACTCAGCATGCTGAATGAGGTATAATACTACTCAGCATTCTTAATGAGGTAAAATACTAAACATGCCCCAGCAACCAAGTGCAGAGTATCAATTCACAAGTGTTCTCCATGGTATAGCAGTGTTAGGGACCAGCTTCGCACTGCTGAAAAGAGACTGCTGTAAAGCTGAGAGGCTTTGGCTTTCCACCAGACTCATTATTCATAAGCAAATCTATGAAGCCTCTAAGAAGAATGTCACAAACATAGTCCATGCAGCGAAATCAGCCCACTACAGTACTAAGATCACGGAAAGTTCCAGCTGCAAAGAGCTATTCAAGATTATTAACAAGCTAATGTCAAGGAACAAATGTACACCACTACCAACTACCTTCTCTCTAGTCGACCTTCCGGACCTGTTTGCAGATTTCTTCCGTGACAAAGTACTAACCATCAGAGATAAACTTGACAACACAATTTCAACTCAGCGGCAACCGTTAGCAGCATTTGAAGCTGTCTCTATGGATTTAGCACATACAATCGTGATGAAGAGTACACCAAAGTCATGTGAACTTGATCCGATTCCGACATCACTGCTGCTTGAGTGCTTAGATCCAATATTGCCTTCACTAACTGATGTTATTAACACCTCTCTCTCATCCGGGGAATTCCCATCATTTTACAAAACTGCCATTGTAAAGCCTCTGCTGAAGAAACCAACACTCGACCATAACGATTTAAAGAACTATCGCCCAGTTTCTAATCTCCCATTCATGTCAAAAATCTTAGAAAAAGTTGTTCTATCCCAACTTGTATCTCATCTGAATTCAAACAGTCTTTTTAGCAATGTACAGTCTGCATATCACCCTTGCCACAGTACTGAAACTACTCTTCTGAAAGTAGTTAATGACTTTCTCTCTGCTTTGGATAGCGGAAAGATTACAGTCCTCACCCTCCTTAACTTGTCTGCAGCATTTGAAACAATAGACCATGATATATTACTTCACCGTCTCCAGCATGTATTTGGCATTCACGATACAGCCTTACTATGGTTCAAGTCCTACTTGGTCAACAGGACACAAATTGTGTCCACAAATGGAAAACACCCCAGCCCAGTTGATCTATGCTGTGGTGTTCCACAGGGGTCTGTTCTTGGACCTGTTCTCTTCATTCTATACACTCAGCCACTCTCAAGTGTCATAGATCATCATCCAGTGTCTCACCAATTGTATGCTGATGACACCCAAATATACAAATCTAGCCATCCAACTGAAGTTGAAGCTACCATCCAAGGCATAGAGAGGTGCATTTCCGATGTGAAATCATAGATGACATGTAACAAGCTGCATATGAATGATGATAAAACTGAAGCCATTCTGACTACAACACAGAGACTTTCTCATTCACATCCTTTACCTCAGACAATAAATATCAGCAACACTAACATTAAATTCATACAGTCAGTACGAAACCTAGGTGTTACTCTCGACAGTACTCTCTCATTGCACCAACATGTCATGAACATATGCAAGGCTGCGTATCTTGAGCTGAGACACATCAGCTCCATTCGCAAGTATCTTTCAGTTGATGCCACTAAAACACTTGTGTGTTCCTTAGTACTTTCAAGACTGGACTATTGTAATTCAATTCTGTCTGGTTCGTCTCAGTATCTACTCCAGAAACTTCAAACTGTTCAAAACACAGCTTCTCAGATCATCCTTAGAGTACCACGATCAGAGCATGCCTCCCCCTTGCTCTGTACCCTACACTGGCTATCCATATGATCCAGAATTAAACACAAAATTTGTTCTCTGTGCTACGTTTCACTGACGGGCTCCAGTCCAACATACCTATCTGACCTCACCCATGTGTACACACCTGCAAGATACTTATGCTCCTCTTCTGACACTCGTATTCTCATTATTCCCACTATGAAAATGAAGTCATATGGACAACGCTCTTTTGCATACCAGTGCCCAGCAACATGGGATGAATTGCCCACTGAACTTAGACACAAAGACACAGTGATCTCATTCAAGAGAGCTCTTAAAACTCACCTATTTCAACTGCAAGAACAGACTTAAAGACCTAATAATGTTTCCTTGCCTTAAATATTTACAGCATGTTTTCTGTGTTCTAATTTTGTGGTGTTTGTTTTTATTTTTGTAATCATATCATTATATATGTTTTTAAATGTTGTCAAATGTTGTAAAGCGCTTAGAGCTTCTAAAGATTAGGCGCTATACAAAGTCCTCATTATTATTATTATTATTATTATAAATATTATCCTGCAAACTTGGTAAGTTCTGTTGTCAACCTGCCATGTTTATATCTACAGTGGCACCAAGATCAACATATTCATTGTCATTCATGGTGTTTTAAAGTTATGGATATAAAAGCCTCTTTTTATGTGTCAAAACTGACACAAACTCTATGAGTAAGTGAATTTTGAAACAAATTCACTGACTTGTTGTCAATAGGTGGTCGATAATGTCTCTCTGCAGTGGACATATATTCAGTATTTCATATATGTTCGTATTGTCTATTACCATGTTTTGTTAAAATTCACATAAAAATCGTTTGTTTCAGCCCCAGCCAGATCTACTATATATTGTAGTACAGCTACTAAAAAGCACTTTGACTCCATTCTGCAATAATGTTGTTTAATACATAATGTAGAATAATAAAGTCTTTAGAGAACGATGTAGTATCAAGTGATAGAGTTTATTAGTGACATGGATTTAGTTTGAATAAGTGAATCCAAATGTTATTTTGAAAAAGTATTATGAGGGTAAGTACATTTTTACTATTTAGTTGTATCTTTTTTTATAGGCAGAAAGCATGTCAATGATCATTTGGTAGTATCTCCAGTTAATAAACATTACACTCAGTCAAGATGTAGATGTTTAATTTTTGCATTCAGAACTTCCGAATGTTTTAATCATAAAGCATAGTTATCAATATATAGTTTTGGGAAGCTTTCATGACAGCAATGAAACAAAAGCATCCTTCAGAATATTGCTGATCACATTTATGCTGACTTATTAAATTCATATTTGTAAGATCAACTTATCCTTTGTAAAGTGTGCTTTTTGTTTTATTTTCTACAATTTCATGCTAATGAAGTTAATGCTTTGTGATGTTGATGTGGTGGTTATAATTTACTATGCTTTTAAACCACATGTATGTAAAGAATTGCTTAAAATTAGTTTTAAAATTGGGTTGTAAACATTCTATAATATTTGGAAAGGCTTGAGAAATTTCAAGCTACTTTTTGTAATCGAAAGATTTTTCTTTAAGTTGTTAATCCAGTGAAAGTAAAATCTGTCTTATTGTAAATGGCGAATTAGGCTCATGAGAACAAATGTAGTGTTTCCACTCTTCTCAATTTTCCTTAATATAAATAATGTGAAGTATTTTATTTTTGTCATTCTCTAATTCATGCTTATAATAAGTTCAACTTAGGTAAGTTATTTAAGTACAATAGTGTGATCAATTATATTTGTTTAGGATAATTTTGCTAGCCCTTCTAAATCCAGCTGTCTCCTGCACATGGGTGAAGAAACGTGATGTCTATAAACATCCTCTAGAAAGTGGTGTAAGAGAGTGAATTTGTTGATGCCATAGTAACACATACCAGTATGAAGTTGCAGATGTCAGTGTAATTTTAATTTGATGTATACCATTTGGCCTGGAATTAAATCATGGTAGTGGTAAGGATACAGTACACTAATGTGTCTATGGGGACATGATTGATTCTTAATAAGGTCCGTCCGATAACTGTCAGGTAAATGGGTGAATCTTTAGTTATTTGTCAAGAATTCCAAGGGTTGAAATGTTGCAGAAACAGCGTATTTACTTGCTGAAATATGTTATAAGTTGAAGCCGAGATCGGTTTATTAGGGAAAGAAGGAAAGGATGTGAAACACTGGACATCCAGGTTTCACATCCTGTCCCGCTTTCCTAAATAAGTAGTGTTAATTTTGTCCTTTAAGTAAACTAAGATCCTGATTTGCTAATGTAACAATGAAGGGTATGTTTCAATGCGAAATTTCGTGTTTTATAAATGTATAACGCCACAAAATTCGTCAAAGTTTCCTGCCGAAGGCAAGTAGTCTTGACTCTGAGGAAAATAGTATTTTTCTTGTAATAAATGGTCCAAGGGACTTGTATTGGTAGCCTTGAGTGATGATTCTGTAAAAGAGGAAATAGCCCCAAGGGAAGACGTAGAAGTAAGACAGCCCATCTTGCAATTAATGACCCGTATGAGGCCCGATGCGGGAGTTAGGTCAATGTCGGCAGCATCAAATGAGAATGCAAAAGAAACAGGTCAACCTCAGCCTAGTAACTGTGTTGAATCTAGAGTGATCCGCAACCAGTCATCTTGTTATGCATACGTGCTGGACAACTGATTTCGAAACACTCGATTTTATGATGAAATTTGCCATATCTATGTAAATGGGACTTCTAATTGCATTTTTTAAATAACCTTTGCTAGTTATTTTGTAGTAGAAGTGTATCCTTCAAGTGTCTTGTACAATTTTATTTTGTTTATATAACTGATTAAATTATTATAATTTATTTACGGGGCTTGTGTTGTTCTGTGCTATATATCTGCTCAGATCTTCATTTATTCCATCCATTAATTTCATGGTTTTTATTATTCATTCGATCCGGGCTATAACACCGAGGTCGATCATCCTTAATACATCGATAACCACAACCACCACGCCATAGTAAGTGGTAATATTGGTAATTTGTCTGCTTGACTTGCGGCAGGTATTACTTGGTAATATCAGACAGTCACCTGCTATTGTTTCATGGCTTTTTTTCCAGAAAAAAGTGATGTTAGTTATAGGTCCTCACAGATCTGATTATCCAGTGTTTTCATTCGTGGGCGAGTCATTGAATGACAACAGAGCTTTAAAGCTGCACACAGTATGTGATGAAATATTCACTCTTGATACATTAAAACATTTAATTTATCAGAACTAAAAAGTAATTAATTAAAATTAAATATATACGGTTGTATTAAAGTATAATTACCTTCAACATTTGATGACTGAGGTACATCCCTATACACTCAAAAGCAATTCTTTCTTTGTGTGCTATCAGATCTATGCAGGCCTTCATTTTCCTTAACTTTCTGGGATTCGTATCTTCCCAAACAATGATTTTTTTATATAAAAGGTAATACAACAGAGGAATTAAACTGAGTATGGTCCGATGCCTTATGCATAAAATAAATTCATCCTGATATTGAAAAGTGGCTGTAACCAAACATTAGGTAATTTCAACAAATTCAAGTTATTAAAATGTGTGCCAAAATATTCTGAAATTTCAAAATGATGTTTTCCAAATATTTCTTTTTTTATGATGGTTATCAGTAACGTGAACTTTTACATTTTGGATTGTGGAGTACACCCAATTCTTGTTGGCTTAAAGTTTCTCAGCAAAATTACATTCACCACTTAAGTTTATCATTTACCTGCGTTTTAACCGTTAATATCCTGGACATTGGAACAAATATTGATATTTTCAAAACTTTTGATTTTGAGAATACCTTAAGAATAGAATTTTTAGGAAAAATAATTTTCCATATTTGAAGTTTTAAAAGGTAACAGTATCTTTAACTGTAATTAGTGACTAGAAACTTGTAAACTAGAGCATCATAAATTAGAGAAAATTGTATGGCTTGCATAAGTAAATTGTCTGATGTCCGAGGTGTCTATAGGGAGGATATGCCTAATTTTCTGTCTGTTGTAGACAAAATGGCTAACGATGGGGTATTTAATATGAAGGACTGTTCATTCAACAATGCTTTCATATCCACAAGGCTGAGGCAGAGATGAGCAAAAGGCAAATGTAAAAGCTGGGTTTTTTTTAAAGTATTAGAGTAGACAGTGAAATTTTTAATCTCAAATAAATAGGTGATCAGTGTCATCCATGATAATCAAGACTTTCCTGTCTTATCTAAAATAATCCTGGTCTTGCGGCAGCTGATATTGTAAAGTTTTAATTATCTTGTGTCTCAGGATAAAGACATACCATTTCCCTTGGTAACAAAAATTTCATTAGGCAAGTAGATTGGAATAGTATATGTCTGAGAGGCCTACGACGTTCAGCTTTACTGATCACTGACACATATCACGTATGTCCATGCATACAAGGCCGACAAGACGTGGGGCTAAGGGCAACCAGGGATATATCCCCGGGGCCCAGGCCGTACAACACTTTTTAATTCTATAAAAGAAAAATTTTGTTTGAACAAGAACTAGGAAAGACCTGGGTGTTTCTTACCCCAGGGCCCGTGATCGCTCTGTATGGCCCTGCATGCGTGAGTTGGAGTCGAGGATCAACCAATGTGGGTATGTGAGAAAGCTTGCCAGTAACTTCCCTTGGGTCAGTAGTTCTTCCTGGGTTCTTCCTCCACCAAATAGCCCGGCTGACATGTATAGCCTGTCATGGGCTGAAAATGGCATTAAACCTCACAAAAACAATTTTCATTGAATACTCAAACTCGATTATGAAAGCTTGAAAATGAGAGTTTAAAGCTACATTCTACAGCAAGAAATGACAAAGTCTGTTTAGAATGAGGATACTGGTAACTTACAGGTATTTGTTTCATGAAAATTTAGCAATGTTAATGTGGTACGAAATGGATCTTCACGTCTTTTGCTAACGAAGATGATGAGACCATAGCTCAACTCTTCACAGAACGTTACATTAATTTAACAGCCATATAACATATTTATATATTATTTGACTATTAGGGGAGAATTTTTGAACAAAAATATTAAGATTGAAATTTTCTCTAAATTAAAAGTAATTTTTCATTAAGTTATATTGAAAGTAATTTTCCACTAAAATATATTGAGAGTAATTTTATTTATATTTGTGTTACAACTATATACTATTTTAATAAAGATTGTGCCCTTACGAGCGAGCGCAAAACCCCCTTGTACTATACATTTCACTTGTATCTAAAAGTCAGCAAAATTTACACTCGGTAAGTTGTGTAAGTTGCTGAACTAGCGATTTCCTAAAATTCTCTTTGATTGAGTAAGCTAGAAGATTCGCGCATTTCCTGAAACTAATAAGCTGATGCGGCAGTATTGTCTGTCTGATGACGTACTCCACCACAGACTGTTTCATTGAGAAGAGACGGGAGCCTCGTTCTGATTCGAAATGAACGAACACAAGTATCTAGATATATGTCCATATTTGGCCAAGAGCATACGTTGAAAATTGCGTATAAATCGAAAACAAGCTTGCACAAAATCAGTGCGATCATCCAAGAATCAGAGGACTCTGTCTTTTCTTACAGGTAAGAATAGTCTGTGTTCGTAAACTTCTTTAAAGAATAGGGACTTTTTAATGTTTTAGATTTTCACAGTAAAGTTCATATGTTTGCAACATTTTTCTGAGTTCTTTCTATTTTATATTGTAATGGAAAGTTTAATTGTTTTAAAGAATTTATATTCATTTGTATTTATGGTAATCATTATTGGAAAAGACGAATTCGCTATCAATATCCACCATAAACTGTCACACTGCAGACATCATAGCAATATGACTGAAATATTGTTAAAGCTACGTTAAAACTCCAAATCACAACACATCACACATCGCTACCAACTTCATGTTTAGATTTAATTCGGAAATAAAATATTCTTTAAGTAATAAAGAATAATGTTTTAGTAACCTATTCCAAGTTAGTATTCTATTTTTAATTTAGTAAAATACGTTTCTTCAAAACGATTCTTGCATTAAATCGCAGCTATTGAATTTTATACTCATTGGCTATCAGGAATTTAGTCGAGATTTAATTATCTGTATGATATTTTAAAATGCAGAAATTATACAAATGTGTGAAGTTGGTAGGCTCGAAGGAAAGTATAATTTGTATGTATTTCGTGTACTTTAAATATAAAAGCTATATATATATATATATATATATATATATATATATATATATATATATATATATATATATATATATATATATATATATATATATATATATATATAGTTCATTCATCGAAGAATCTGGGGACTGTCTTTTCTTACAGTCGATCCTTCGTACCTCTCAACATGTAATCATATCTACACCGTTAGGAGTGACACCCTTTTGCTAAGAGAGCCTCTCTCTAACCATGGGCAAAGACATTTCTTAACTTATGAGGAAACATCTCCTCATAAAAAGTACTTTTATCATAACAGGACCATACATTCGAACTGTCATATAGCACAGTCATAACTTACATGAATATTGCTTTGAATTGCCGTATAACAGTACTAACGTATATGACCTTAGTGTGAACTGTTGTATAACAGTCATAACTTATTTGACCATTCTTTTGAACCGTCAGTAATATTCATTTGAACTGTTATATAACACAATATTATGTTAAATATATTAACCAGTATCAAAATTAAGCCTAACACGGTTATAATTTATATGACCATTCATTTGAACTGTTATATTACACAGTTATAACTTACATGACTATTGATTTAGAAAACAGATAACTCAATGTAGACTCGTTTCCTGTTTGCCATATTAAGCTTCCCAGTTCATTTTATGCTTGTGTGTGTGTGTGTGTGTGTGTGTGTGTGTGTGTGTGTGTGTGTGTGTCAGATTTTTAACGTAGCTTTAAAAATATTTTCAGTCATATCTCTGCGATGTCTGGAGTGTGGCAGTTTATAGTGATAGTGTTCCCCGACCTAGTGGACCTATTATGAGGTAAAAATCATTATCTTATAGTATAAAGTAGCACAGTATGTTCTTTTCGATCAGTTAGGGAGGACAATATAGAAACTAAACAGATGAAAATGGATTTCTCTTTGCCGAGTCAGTCTAAAAGTAGCTGCAAATGTTATCTTTCAAACTTACAGCCTGGAGCATATTGCAGCTTTTCGTATACAAATGTATACGAGCTACTGCCTGGAGGATATTGCAGCTATTCCAAGAGTAAGTATAATTAGTATCTGATCGGATCCAGGAGTAAGTATAATTAGTATCTGATCGGATCCAGGAGTAAGTACAATTAGTACCTGATCGGATCCAAGCGTAAGTATAATTAGTATCTGATCGGATCCAGGAGTAAGTACAATTAGTACCTGATCGGATCCAAGAGTAAGTATAATTAGTACCTGATCGGATCCAAGAGTAAGTATAATTAGTATCTGATCGGATCCAGGAGTAAATACAATTAGTACCTGATCGGATCCAGGAGTAAGTACAATTAGTACCTGATCGGATCCAAGCGTAAGTATAATTAGTATATGATGGGATCCAAGAATAGGTCTATATTAGTATTTGATCGGATCCAAAAGTAAGTATAATTAGTATTTGATCGGATCCAGGAGTAAGAATAATTAGTATATGATCGGACCAAGAGCAGATGTAATTAGTATATGATCGGATCCAAGAGTAGGTATATTTGGTATATAATCGGATCCAAGAGCAGGTATAATTAGTACATGATTGGATCCAAGAGCAGATATAATTAGTATATGATCGGATCCAAGAGTAGGTATAATTAGTATCTGATCGGATCCAAGAGTAAGTATAATTAGTACCTGATCGGATCCAAGAGCAAGTATAATTAGTACCTGATCGGATCCAGGAACAGGCATAATTAGTATATGATCGGATCCAAGAGTAGGTATAATTAGTACCTGATCGGATCCAAGAGTAGGTATAATTAGTACCTGATCGGATCCAAGAGCAGGTATAATTAGTATATGATCGGATCCAAGAGTAGGTATAATTAGTGCCTGATCAGATCTAAGAGTGAGTATAATTAGTACCTGATCGGATCCAAGAGTAAGTATAATTAGTATCTGATCGGATCCAACAGTAGGTATAATTAGTACCTGATCGGATCGAAGAGCAGGTATATATGCATCTGATCGGATCCAGGAGTAAGTATAATTAGTTTCTGGTGGGATCAAAGAGTAAGTATAACTATTATTTGATCGGATCCAAGAGCAAGTACAATTAGGACATGATCGGATCCAAGAGTAGGTATAATTAGTATATGATCGGATACAAGAGTAGGTATATATTAGTATTTGATAGGATCCAAGATTAAATATAAATAGTATTTGTTCGGATCCAAGAGTATTGGATCCAGGAGTAAGATCAGTTTTTGATCGGATCCAAGAATAAGTATACTTAATTAGTATACGATCAGATCCAAGAGTGTGTATAATTAGTTTCGAATCGGATCCAAGAATAAGTATAATTATTTAATTAGTATATGATAGGTTCCAAGAGCAAGTGTTACGGCATCCTGATTATATGTTGACATTTCTATTCATGAACCATGTATGCATGTTATATCTGTATTCTGTATGATGAGTGGGGTACTATTCCCGCACATAGCATTTTAATATTGTACGCGGAAAAGTACTTTCCTACGTTATTTATTATCAACGTAAAAATTTTGAAATTATTTCTTTTTATTTAGGATTCTTAATTAAGTACAAATTTAACATATGCGAAAATGGTGTTTACATTTACGACAGCAAGGTATAGTTTGCGAATGTCTTTATCATATTCCTAACTGGCATAACACTTTGCCTTGTCACTTAAAATGTAAGCGAAAGCGACAGTTACTTGATACTTTAATTTTCTACTTAAACAGCGGTTGTTACAAACATGTACAATGTGTTTTAATTTACCGCTATGATCCCTTTCGGCAATGATAAACAAAATCACATGCATTTAATAGACATTGCTGATTAACATTATTTGCGTTTCATCAAAATCTTTGAGGTAATATCGCTCTTTTAGGAATCCGGCATCACATTGCATCAAACTGCCAAGGCATTGAATTAGTAACACAATTGCAAACGAACAATGAAAAAATTTAGGTTAACAATAAACTTTTATAACATGATGTACCTTCCACGATAATTATAATTGTTCCAATCAAATACAATGTTCTGTCTGCACGAATGTCTCTTTTCTTTTCTCTCATTCTTACTGATTTTTAAATTTGTCAACTGTTAATTAGACATTAACAAATATATTGAATTTATTCCTTTCTTTTGTCATAAATATGTCTTGTGCATTTTTAACCAATGCTTATATTTGATAAGGAAGAATGAGAGAGAGAGAGAGAGAGAGAGAGAGAGAGAGAGAGAGAGAGAGATAAGGAGCGAGATAGGGAGGGCGTGACGGAGAGAGAGAAAGACAGACAATGAGACAGAGACACAGAGACAGAAACATAGAGCAACAGAGATCATTAGATTATTATTCGGGAAACAATCCAGCTTCAAACCTAAACTCGTTTAAACGTGTGTTAAGTGAGTCCTAGAGTCCTCTTGTCATAATTTATTTTTTAGTTTGATTAATAATTATGTTGGCTTCTCTTCTCGTTTTAGGACGAATTCGAGAACGCTACAATCCTTTTTATCAGATTCTCGTATTGTTTGAACTGTTATTTTTTTTATTTACTTATTTATTTATTTGTTTGAGAAAGCACTTTTCACGATTAATTAAAATACCATTTGCTCAGTGAAAAAATTCAAATAAGATGTAGTTTTTGTGATTTAATAATGAACCTTTTTGTACAGTTTTTCTACATTTGCAAGTAAATAGTTTCTGCTAAGTGTCTCTTATGTTACAATTTCATCCACTAAAATGCAATTGTGATTTAGTAACATTAGCACAATTTTTATCCCTTTATTTATAACCTTGTTTGGATATTCTATTCCAGAGATCGGCAACCTGAGGCACGCGTGCAACAAGGTGGCACGTCAAGAGGATTTGTGTGGCTCGCGAAGGGCAGCCAAAAATCTCGATTTTAACAGTGCTACTCTCTTACTTTTGGCACGCGCTTGTTCTTGTTGTAATTAATCCGGAAAAAATGGCATGCTATGTAAAATAGGTTGCCGACGCCTGTTCTATTCAGTCAACAGGGGTTTTTTTTTTTTTTTCACCACAATTGCAGTATGTTATATTGTCGTCACTTTCAAAGTCATTGTATACAATCATTTTATATGCCATAGAATATTATGTTTGTTACATTACAGGTAGTAGTTTCGTCCATCAAGTCGATGAGGACCACTTTAGTCATCCTGTGTTTTATCGGGAACAAATGGTCTGTGGGTGTGTAGGTGGCCGATGAGGCCGATGTGCGCTATGAATGGTCTGTGGCAATGTGGACATAGGATGGTAGCAACGCTGATCGTGGGATTACTGGCTCTGGATTTCCTGGCCTGCCTCCGTTGTTCTGCCGCTGCTGTCCTGTTCGCCTCGCAAGCTGCAGCACCTTTAGTGATGGAAGAGCGCCACACGACCCTGTCCTGGGCAGTCTGCTCCCACGTGTCATAGCTAATGCCAAAGGTCTTCAGTGACGTCTTCAGGTTGTCCTTGTATAGTGTTCTCTGGCCTCCTTTGTTGCGTTTTCCTTGTTCAAGCTCGCCATAAAAGAGTTTTTTTGGAAGCCGGTGGTCTGGCATGCGAGCTACATAGCCTGCCAAACGCAACTGTGATTGCATCAAAATGGTGTGGATACTGGGAAGGCTTGCTTGGGCAAGGACCTTAGTATCCTGGATTCTGTCTTGCCACTTGATGTGTAGGAGTCTTCTGAGACAAGTAGTGTGGAAGTGGTTCAACTTCTTTGCATGGCGCTTGTACACTGTCCAGGTTTAGCAGGCGTATAATAACACAGGGAGTACAATTGCTCTGCACACCTTCAACTTTGTCTGAAGACTAATGCCTCTTCTGTTCCAGACCTTGGCATGTAGTCTGTGAAATGCTGCGCTGGCCTTTGCATTCCCGTCATTAACTTCATCATCTATTACGACATTCTGGGACAGAGTGCTGCTAAGATAGGTGAACCTGTTCACTGCGCTCAGTTTGTAGCCGTCGACTGTGATTTTTGGCTCAGCATACGGTTTTCCTGGGGTTAGCTGATACATTATTTCAGTCTTCTTTGTGTTGATTGTAAGGCCGAAATTTGTGCAAGCATCAGAGAACTTGTCGACGCTGATCTGCATGTCAGCTTCAGAGCCAGCGTTGAGGGCGCAGTCATCAGCAAATAGAAAGTCTCTGATGATGTCTGTTGTGGCCTTAGTTTTTGCTTGGAGCCTCCTGAGGTTGAACAGTTTGCCATCAGTTCGGTATCTAATGCTGATTCCCACGTCACCATCTCTGAAGGCATCAGTGAGCATGGCTGGGAACATGAGACTGAAAAGTGTTGGCGCCAGTTCACAGCCCTGCACCATGATGAAAAATTTCCTTGGGCATCCGTACTTGGCCATGATCTTCCACAGGCCATCTCTTCTAATAGTGTCGAAGGCCTTGGTCAGGTCGACATAGGTAGAGAAAAGGTCAGTATTCTGCTCTTGGCTTTTCTATTGCAACTGCTCAGCAGCGAATACCATGTCGATGGTACCATGTTTCTTTCGGAATCCACACTGGCTTTCTGGTAGGAGTCCATGGTCAAGGTGTGATGTGAGATGGTTGAGGAGAATCCTGGCGAGTATCTTGCCTGCGATGGAAAGCAAAGTGATTTCCTTTGCGTTTATACAGGTGTAAATTAGCAGCATCCTTACATTTCTGTGGGATCGTCTCTTTGTGCCACATGAGATGAAACAACTGATGCAGCTTTTCCTGTCAGAGCTGCACCGCCTTCCTTGTATATCTCTGCTGTGATTGAGTCTGAGCCAGGAGCCTTGCCACTAGAGAGCAGACGTATTGCTTCTGGGTCTCTAACATGGTTTGTGGGTCATCCAGTGATTCATTGACTGGCACTTGGGGCAGCCGATCACTGGCTTCATCATTCATGGATGTTGGGCGGTTCAGGACACAGTTGAAGTGCTCGGCCCACCTTTCGAGGATCTTCTCTTTGTCTGTGATCAGTGTGTTCCCATCCGCACTGAGGAGAGGGGATGATCCTGTTGATGATGGGCCATAGACTTCATTCAGCACATAAAACCTCTTCATATCATGCTTGACAGCGTGGCTTTGGATCTCATCACCTTTGTCACTTAGCCAGGAGTCCGTGGACTTTGGATCATTTAGGTATGCTTTGCGGAGGCGATGTTTTTCGTCCAAAAGCTGCCTGATGTTTTCGCAATTCTCATCAAACCAGTCCTTGTGCTTTCTAGGGGAAGGCCCTAAGATCTCTGTGGCGGTGTTGTAGACCAGCTCTCTAAGGGTCGCCCAGGCTGCCTCCACATTCTGGGTGTCTAGAGGGGTGGACTGAAGATGGTTTTCTAGAGTGCTGACAATGGTCAGTTTGGAGTTAGGGTTCTTCAGCTTGGTGATGTTCATCCGTTTTGGAATCTTCTTGCCTTGCGGGCGTCTTTTAGGTTGGATACGGATGTTTAGCTTGGAGACTACAATGCGGTGGCCAGTCCAACATTCTGCACCACACATAGACTTGGTCACCTGTACATCCTGCCTATCCCTCTTCCTGACTATCACGTAGTCAATGAGATGCCAGTGCTTAGATCGGGGTTGCATCCATCTCGTTCTGTTGCGGGTAGGGAGGTGGAGGACTGTGTTGGTGATGAGCAGTTCATGCTCTGCGCAGATCTGAAGCAATAGAAGACCATTGCTGTTGCAGCGGCCGACACCAAACTTTCCAATGACCCTTTCCAAGGAGATGTTGTCATAGCCGACTCTCGCACTGAGGTCACCAAGGATGATGAGCGTGTCAGATTTGGGAACAGAGGTTATGAGTGGAGTTCTTCATAAAATTTGTCCTTTGTTTCATCTGGATTGGCCATGGTTGGAGCGTAGGCACTGGTGACCGTGACATGCTTTCTTCCATTCAACAGTGGGAGTTTCATAGTCATAGGCCTGTCATTCACACCCTCTGGAAGTCCAGCTAGCTTGTTAACAAAATCTGTCTTTACTGCAAAACCTACTCCAACCTCACGTCGCTCCTCACCTCCTCTTCCGCACCAAAAGAAGGTGTAGCCAGCGCCTCTTTCACAAAGTTCGCCCTCTCCTGCAAGGCGGGTTTCACTCAAGGCTGCAATATCGATGTTATATCTGGCTAGCTCCCTGCCAATCAGGGCAGTTCTCCTCTGAGGTCTGTCAGCATCACTTCTGTCCAAAAGTGTGCGCACGTTGCATGCACCGAGAGTGAGAGGAACGATTTTCATCTTTTTCTTTGTAGTGTTTCCATCGTTGATGTAGGGTCCCCTCCAGCTGCTGTTAGCTGGCTAAGAAAGGATGGAGCTGGCAATTTTTTGGGCACCTTTTCTTGCCCCTTCCTCATGCCATAGAAGGAGAGCAGTGCGAATCCTAAAAAGGGCTGCTCAGTCGCTCAGGGGGCTGCCGAACTCCACTGCTGCTCCGTGTCAGTGAAGACGACCATATGGCCTGAGCCGCCTGTGTGCAGATTTGCGGCTACGGCTGCCAGTGTACCCACACCTGCCGCTTCGTCGCTCGTCCGTCGCCACAGGACTTTGAGAAGGATGACCAAGAGACTTGCGCGTTGACTTGGTTTAAAGTGAGGAAGAGTTGAGCGTCATTGACCTCACTCTCTCGTCCAAGACCATCTGGATCCAGTGGCAAGACAAGGTCAAGACGGCTGGAGATGGAATCGGATGCAGCGGATGACCAAGACTACCTACATGCCTCGTCCTGCTCTTTGCGCTCCACAGCGCATTGCTGGGAATCGCCTTTCTCCCCGTTGAACTAGCTATTGGCTTCTTCCGCGCAGTCTGTCGAATCCAGTCTTCACATGCTTGGGTAGGCAAGCCCTGACTCACCGAAGGTTTAAAATCTTTGGCTACCTTCACCTGGTTTAGCCCGGCAGTCGAAGCGGTTTACCCGGGTGTGGCTGCTGCGCATGTTACAGTTTCTTGGAGCCATAGGGAGACATGGGTGCACGTGGGAACCAAAGTTGGGCGAGTTACCCCAAAGGAGGCGCGACTGTTCCCCCACCAGAGGTGCTACCCCTCCAATACACTCCCGTAACCCCACATTACAGATATTAGGTGTGTATATATACTGACTTTGAAAGTGGTGTTTGAACACATTAGGCTTCGAGAGGTGTTCCATTTTAGCAGCTTTCCAGGCAACCATGTATAGAACCTGAAGAAATAAGATGGTCCTAATAGTTTTGTCTTGAGAGTTATTGTTGAGACATAAATTTTAAATTTCACTTTTCTGATTGCGGCGGCGGTGTTTTCAAAAATGACGTTAATTTATGTACGGTGCTGTTATGATATTGTTTTACAGTGGCATGTGATCTACATCAGGTGATGTATTTAACAAAAACCTTGCAAAAATATTATTATATTTCTAAGCTTTTGCCTCACGTTCGCAAGATGAACTTTGATATAATATTATGAAAATATTCGGGTGTTCACAGATCAAGAAAGTGCCGATACGACACATTGCTCAACGCCAAATTCATCGAATCCCAATTTGCCGATTGTACACAATGAGAATAATATCTTGCCAAAATACAATCTCGCTCACAGATATTTTCATACATGAGCATAGCTTACATTTACACGAAGTTTCTCGACATTTTTTGATGTTCCATCTTCCTGATATCCTTTTATTGAGACATATGAAACAGTTTGCATATGAAGATTTGATAACTAACAAATATTGATGGAAGCATTTGGTAGTTATCAATTGCACTTTACATTGTTTAGGTGTTGACTTTAGTATAGTTCTTTATTTGCATGTTGATATTTGCCTCTTCAGGGTGCTTAATAGGAAAGAAAACGTGTTTATTTGACCTAATTTCGTTTTCCTTTGTTCTGCGAAAATATCGGGCTAAAATTTTGAACAAACCTTTACCAAAATATTGGAGTGTAAGGGTTAGACATTTTCTTTTAGAAGTCATCTTCGCTGAGTACTATGTCATGTTTTGATTTTCTTAAATGCGCATAGTTACATGATTTGTCTGAATGCAAGATCTGCTAGAATAATTGTTTGTGTGTCTGTTTGTGTGTTGTTGCTTGTGTAGTTGCTTATTTGTATTTTAACTGTCGGGGCCTTTGAAAATTTAGTCACTTTTTCCATACAATTTACTGACCACCGATGAATTTAGTCGAAAAGTTTGTTTATCCTCGTTTTGCCTCATCGGTAATATTGCCATTTGGTGTATATCTCGTTGTTGCGATCCAGAAGTCTCTATAGTTGAAGCTGGAAGTGATAGATAGCAGAACAGCGAAACAGCAGACAGAAAAGTCTTGTCTATGATTATGGGAGGGATAGAAAACAAACAACCACACTGTCTTTTGATCACAGGGATTTTACTTATTATTAAATAATACATTTCGTTATAAAGCGAGCAAAGCAAGGGACCTTTCCGAATCAAGCATTCAACTCAAAAATGCAAAATATTTTACTCGTCTATGTTAGGTCGTTGTTTCATTTCGTTCGTTATTTCGATTTGTTTTTCAACACGTAAACCAATTCTACTTGATGACATTAAGAATTGTGCATTCTTAAGGTCTGAAATAGTAGATAATCAACCATAACAAATCCCCATAATCTATTTTGTATAATGTTTTCTCAGAGTAGACCAACACAAGACATATTGGATGAAACCGTTCTTTTCTTGTGACATTCTTACAATTTGAGTTAAGTAATCGCCGTTAAGGATGACCGGATAGCCAGATTTTACACTAAATATTTTCATTTTATTAGTTTCATGATCCAAAACAAAATTAAAAATATTAACAGATATGAAACGGCATTTTAGTATATGGCTTATAAATCCAGAATGCATCAACAAAATTATGCATTTGCATGATATTTAATCTCTCATTCACATGTTTTATGGAGTTTGTAATAAAATATCACAAGAAACAGAATCTTTTCACCTAAGCGAACAAGGCATGAAAACTAGATATGTATAAAAGTTGTTACTTCCCGCCAGTTGATAAATGTACAGAAATGGACATTTCTTTATATGCCTTGTAATCATTCTTCTTTAGATATGTTTCAACGTAGATGTAGATAAGTGACAAATAAATCGATGGTATCTCAAAGTTACCACTTAAAATAAAAACATACGTTTGAAATCAGCACTAATATTTTGTACCAATTCTTTTAAAGCAAAGATTTGTTATTGATTGACTTGTATTTCATATGTGAATCATTAAATAATTTAGAATTTTGAACGATTTTAACGAAAAACCAAAATTACTAAATGTAAATATTGCCATGCAAAATGATTTCACCTAGGTAATTACTATAACATTTGCAACAGAGTCCCAACTGGGATTTATTTCTGAGATAAACGTTTGTATGTGATACTTATATGTCTTCGGTTTCTCACCGAACTTATGAATAAATGTCCTGCTCTCGTTGGACCACACCACATCCCAGTTTCAACAAACTCTGTCCTTGTTTGAAAACACCCTATCCCGTACACTATACAAACAAACTCCGTCCTTGTTTGAAAACACCCTATCCCGTACACTATACAAACAAACTCTGTCCTTGTTTGAAAACACCCTATCCCGTACACTATACAAACAAACTCTGTCCTTGTTTGAAAACACCCTATCCCGTACTCTATACAAACCAAAAAAGCCACAAGAAGCACATTTAAAGCAGGTTAATGTACACAAGAACGCGGACAACGTAGATATGGAAAAGATCATTGGACTGTCAAGTAGTCGTCATACAGTTCGACATACCCACACATAAAATACATAAATGCGATATTTATGGCAAGTTATTAGTGTGCATAACTTTCGTAACTTGTCTGTACACTTGAAACTCACAAAGGACAATTGCATCTTAAATTTGCCACATAGTCTAATAAAAACTGCTATTATAACGATATGACGTCAGATTATTGTATACGAGTGACTCTAACTTTGCGTGAATGCAGTATGCTATAGAGACCCACTTCAATTAACAAGACCTACTCGCATTCACACTCCTCATTGTAATAAATATTCCAATTAACAAGACCTACTCGTATTCACACTCCTCATTGTAATGTATATTCCAGTTAACAAGACCTACTCGTATTCACACTCCTCATTGTAATGTATATTCCAATTAACCACGACAATTTTGAGGAAGTAATTCTAATTCGTATGTATTGTGGATATGTTAATAAAGTTGATTTGCAATATAAGAAAATACGGAATTAAAACCCCTTGTCAGTTTTAAAATTTGAACCTGAAATACAAATGGTGCCATACTTTTATTAAAATAAGGTAATATCACTGTTAAAAATAGTGCAGAATGTAGATTGCTATAGGTAAAGTGTTTCTGAAATGCACTATATTGTATCGCATTCGTTCTTTCCTTCGTGAATTCCTCGTGGTAACAATACAATTAGGTGATCAAACTCCTCTGACAAATGTAATAATGTGGCAAGGCACAAGCGTTGCCGTCTAGATAGAAACCTTTCGTGCGATCCAGGAGGCCACAGTCGTTATCATTAGTATTGATAGGAGTTGTGTCAGGCGGCTGGAAAAAGGGGCTAGCTGGAATTGGGTCGTTATTCAAAGAAGACCAAACTCCGTCAGTCCCCTCTGTGGCTCCCACCCAGAAATTACTGGGACCTATACCTGCAAGAAGTTAAAGTTTATCTCAAGATACAACTTGTATAAACCCATGGCCAACCATAATTTAAACTGAAAGATGAACATGATTCATGATATGGGGGTTAATTATAACAACATTAATCGGATAAACAGAACATACAAACTAGAAAATAAGCTATGTAACTCAGAGAGCCAGCTACAGATAGATATTATGAACGACCATGTCGTCGATTTTCCAACTCGTGATAGAAATATATTAGACCTTGTGCTGTCGTCATTAGGAGGCTAATTTTAATACGTTCATTCATTTGACCATTTATGTGACCATGATTATATAACTTGTACCCCATCTATACAAATACATGTATCAACCAAAAATCAAAACCATCATCAATTTTATTTATTTAGCAAAGGAAAGTTTGATGCAATGACTTCTGAACCTAGAACTTTTACAAAATTCCGATATTTAAGCGGTCTGGAATAAAGAGACGGTCATTGAAGTAAACTAGAAAATGATAAAAGTTTGCACAGTTTCTACAGTTGTACACACGTTCCTTCAAACCTGTGCGGATCTGATGAATCGATGACCTGGATTACAGACAACATCAGAGAACTCGTTCGTAGAGAAGCAACACTCATGCTTTTGCAAAACGTATGGCAGTGAAAACATAAGAGCAAAACGGAAACTGTAAAGAGCTGAAATTAAAGAAAATGTTACAACATCACATAACACTCGCGTCAATAACATGATTGGAAACCTATCATCAGATTCGAAAACATTCTGGAAATACATCAACAGCCAATAAACGAAAACTAATAGGGCATTCCTCCACTCACTATATATACCAAATTAGTAGAAACAGATACAGAAAAGGCAGAAAAACTGTAAACACAGTTTTGCAGTGTTTTTAACTACTTCAGTGACATGGCTTCACCAAAAGTACCAAAAATGAATATAATAGTACAAACATGTTTAGGAATTCAGAAGTTGCTATATCGTTTAAACCCACAAAAGGTTGATGCTTGGATGATATACATCCACAAATACTTTACAAACTGTCTTCTGAGTTGGCACAAGTACTTAAACACCTTTTCAAACATTGTCCTGACATTTGAACATCACAAAGGATTGGTTTCTCGCGAATATATTCCGAATGTTCAAAACAGATGATCCCGCAATGACTATTAATTGCCATCCAACCTCACTCACCAGTGTTCGTTGTAATGATCTTGAGCATATTATCTGTTTTTACATCTTGAAGCACCTTGATAACGTCTCTATCATATCTGATAAAGGACTTGCCTTCTGCAAATTACACAGCTGCTGAACGCAGTTGAGTTGTGCCAAACATTTAGATAAAGGTGACCAAGTAGACAGTTTTGTAACAGACTTTGAAAAAGCTTTTGACACTATCTCCCATGAATTGTTAAAGAGTAAACTATTTCGTTATGGAATATCAGTCAAATTCTACACTGGAAGGACTCTTTTTCATGTTCCGAGAACAATGTTTCTTGTTCTGAGAACAATGCTTCAAGATATCGTTGGTTCAAAGTAGTTTCTGGAGCACCTCAGGGCACTGTACTTGACCTCTTCTCCTAACATATCTGTGACATCATGATTGCATTTGTCTCAGAAATTCGCCTATTCCAGATGACTCTATATTCTACATATCAAACAAAATCGCGCAGGATACTAAGATATTAAAAAATGACAGTAATAAGCCAGGAGAAAGTGGGCATGATAATGGGGTACGTAATTCCAACATAAAAATGCAACATAATGCAAGTCACCAGAAAAAAATATCATAAAATCTGTATGTCATTTTCTTTGGAAGGTACTACTTTAGGAAAACAATCAAATTGTTTAGGGGTCACAATCAAAAGCCATCTGAAAGTGAACCTTCAAATTCAAGAATTATGCACCAAAGCAAATCGTTGTTCAAGCCTACTAAAATTTAACTTGTTATCTTGCCCACACAATGCGAAAGAAGCATCTTTCAATGGATTAGTTAGACCTATATTAGATCATGATTGTATAGCTTGGGACCTACATTCGGAGGTTTTAGAAGATCAAATCGAAAAAATCCCAAATCGAGCAGCCAGGTTTGTCACATCCAGTTATGACTATACTCTAGGACGTATGACCTCAGTATTGAATAACATGTCTTGGAAATCATTATGAAACGTAGACTAGAAAATAGGTTAATATTATTTTACAAATGTCTAAAAATCAAAGGAAAAGTACCATGGAACAATGTAATCATACCAAAAAGAACCGGCAGAAATCAGCATGAATATATTTATTAAATATCATACGCATGAACTGATAACATACATATTCAGTTGTTTTTTTTTCCCACAACAACTAAAGAATTTGTTCGATATTAATCACAAATACCATATAATCAGAAAACCAGTTGGAACACTTTTAAAACTCAATACGGACACATTTTCTAAACCAAGTTTGTGTTGTAAAGGTTGACTTTGCGGCATGCAAAACTATCGCTGTGATGTAACATCGAATTAATGTAGAGCGAGATCGTTTGTATCCTATTCAGTGTATACGGTTAATGGAAGGTGCTTGCATGTTGCAATTTCAGGGTTCAGTATGTGTCTATAGTGGACACTTTGTCTACTTACATATTACTTTTAATCTACTTACACCACACAATGAGTTTACTAAGAGAATATATTTACCCAACTATCAGCTTTAAGAAGACTAACAAAGTACTCTCTTTAGAGAGGAGAGTGAGGGGATCGTAGGGAAATCACAATGCCAAGTACTTATATGTAGAGAGCGTTTTATTTATTATTTTAATAATTCAAAGATCGTGCTTTGGGAGAGGCTAGCTAGCTATATCTGAAGCACCAGTCTAACCGCCATTTTGTGTTGGTTCTGTGTTTACAGCGTTATACAGATCATATGAATGACTACAACTGGCGTGCAAAGATATCTCCATGATTGCTCTTTTGCATAATAGGTTTTCTTTATGCTTCTGGTATTAGAGAAAAGGCCAAATCTCCACCTTGTATTTAACCAAATTATTACTTTGGCTACAATATGTATTTTGTTATCCATTATACATAAAATGAGAGCCGCTGTACGTTACAATAATTAGCAATTTAATAGTTTAGCACACCCTAACTGTTAAACTTCTTATGCACAGAGTTTTAACGAATTTAGAAAAAAAAGTAAGTACAATCTCTTCGAAAAGAGTACATACATTTCCCAACTATGTCATTCCAGTGTATACTAACATGTTGTTATTTTACAGAGAGAGAGAGAGAGAGAGAGAGAGAACCTTTATTTGCATCAGTGAGTTGTCGAAACTTGTCAAAATTTATCGCCTTCAGTTGCAGAAGGTCCCCTCCATCAGTTTGGCATGCGGTTCGTGCATCGGCGTGATTTTTTGGCGCTGCCGGATCGCTAAAAAAGCGGACGCAAGTATTCGGGTCCATTGGATTGGGTATGTACTTGTCAGGGCATCCTACAAAGAAAACAGTATGCAGTATAATAGATAGCTGTTCAACTGGAAATTGCATAATCTTTAGAATTTCGATGAGTCCAAGAACTATACCATCATGATCGTCTAAGGAATGATTATGCTAATGAGACAGTTTACCATACCAAGGATGTCCTTGCTGCTATTCATAGTATATACGCACTTCCTGCACATATTTGTGATTCTTGTATGTTGAAATACTTCATCCTTACATAAATGTCCCCGATATACATGTACATTCATCATTTGGTACTTCCCACACATATACCCTATAGCATATGCTAATTAGCATATATATATATATATATATATATATATATATATATATATATATATATATATATATATATATATATACTATTGGTATATCAAATTGTGATCCGCCCATGGCGCAATAATACGCATATATAAACATTCTCGCGAGCGTCTGCAGTTGATTCTAGATCAATGATCAATTTCAACACATTAGTCACTAGTGACTTATGAAAAATAACGATGAAAAGTATTAATAATCCCCGTTTTCGAAATTAATTTAATAAGGTACACATTTTCATCACAATCCTTTCTGCTTTCTGTTCTCCCCTCCCCTCTCATGCATAACGGACAAAATGCACAGAAATGTGGAATGAGAGAGAAAAGGAATTTGGGCTGGATTAAAACCTTGAAATAGAAATTACACCAATTAACCTACAAGAATATGGTTCGTCGTAACGATACGTGTGCACTTTCCTTGGGATTTATCTACAGTGTTTGTCAATGATACAATGTTGCAAACCAGTAAATTCCTCGGTTACGTGATACACATACTGTGATATATTTAATGTTATGTTTTTTTGTTTTTAACATACCATAACCATAATGTTCTAATAAATCGATTATTATTATTTAAATATGAAAATGTCCAAAGGCCTCTCTCTCTCTCTCTCTCTCTCTCTCTTGACCATAGTAGCAAGATACGGGCTAAAATCTATGAATTGACGAACGTAGAGGATTTTATTTTGTGTCATCCCACAATATCTCTGGACTTATGAATGATGGTAAAAGTTAAGTCAAACCGATCAAAGGATGAGAGAGAGAGAGAGAGAGAGAGAGAGAGAGACAGAGACACAGAGACAGAGACAGAGTTTTAAAGTCAAATCGACCAGAGAGAGAGAGAGAGAGAGAGAGAGAGATTATGGTCGATTGTACTGTTGCTAAAGCAGAATAATAGCTTAGATCAACTGTAAATATATTAAAATATTTTAATTACCTCTTGTTGGTTCGTCAGTTGGCTTAGTTTCTATTCCACATTAATTTCCATGCGCCGGTATGTGAAAGGCGTAGCTATCCAAGTGTTGCTAAGTTGCTCTACTTTTATCATTACAACCATCTTTCATGTTTAAATCATAAGTGTGTGTTATATTGATTTAATCAATATGGAGAAAAATAGAAACCAAGAAAAGAAAACAATCAACTTATCAATATGCAGAGGTGATTGCAAATAGCCACTAAAGGCATAGAACTACATTTTGTAGCAGACACACTCGGGGATGTGAGGAGGGCATTCACTAGG